>BGPR01002364.1:2076-17042 GCA_013235015.1 Araneus ventricosus | reverse complement strand
GATTGCGGACTATATTCTCCCATATCGACCACAGTGATCAATAATATTGAGGTTCGGGGACTTAAAGACCAAAAGATATGTGTCATTTCGCCTTCATACTCGAATAAATTTGGCTGCATGGACAGGGGATTTATCGTCCTGGAAAAACGATATCTGCTGAAGAAAGTAATGCTTACTCCAAAGGATATACCCGGTGGGCTTAAATATCCACATAGTTATTATCTATTCATCTGCCATCCTGGTCGATTCCTACAACACCTCCAGAAAATTCCAAAACTGCTGTCTAAATTATGACAGAGCCGTCTCCAAACTTCACAGCTGGACGAAGGCAATTCTGATGATAATGCTTGTGAAGGTGTTCCCGGCATGTACACAGAACCTTTTACGGGAAACAATGTGAAAGACGAATTGTCGGAACCCCTCTTCCATTCATCCATCTACCAGATTTTATGGTCATGATACCAAAGTTTTGCAATCAATAGGTGATTTTGAAACTGCCACTCCGCCACACATTTTCTGTTTGAGTTGTTCGATTCTTAATTTAATCGTCGGTACAGGAACGGTTCTTGGATAACCTTGACATCAGTCGTCTATTATTTAGGATGTAACAATTTGTCTCAACATCCTACGGCCTATTACACGCAACTTTAATTCTCGTCCACTGTTGTGTTTGGTAGAAGTGTTTTTCCTTTGTATGCGGAATGCATATAAGGAAGCCAACTCCAAAATTCGAACAAGAATGGCTGAAAAGAGTCGCCAAGAACCTCGTTTCCAGGCAAGAATTCATAGGATAATGAAATTCCTCAGTGAAAACCAAGAACTCTTCTGATCACTCTAGTCTTCATCTATCCCGAGAGCTCAACCAGCAAGCTCCAAATGACTCGAGGCCCCCCCCCGATTCGAAGCACCCCTTTCAAAACTTGTGCGAAATATGATTGAGATTGTATCTACAAAGTCAAGTGTCTCGCATTCAAAAATAATGTAAAGAACAGCAACACGAAATTGTATAATAGTGTAAATATCTTTACTGCATATTGTTACAGTCATGGAAAGTCGCTTCCCAGCAATGCAGGTCTTATGGTTGGGAAGAGGGTTTTACAAGGTGAAGCATGGAGTGACCTCAGCGACTCTCGTGGCACGCATGACCTTGGCGACAAACTTGGAGACAAATTTGGCGACCTTGGCGACAAATAGATTATTCTCGAAAATGTAACCCTTTTCTCGATATTTCTATTAGGGGCCGAGATCTAGGATTTTCATGAAAATTCTATGTGACGTCACGGCCTAACGGGGAGAGTATATAAGACCGCGTTTGGACCACAACAGCGTCTTTATCGACTGGTTACTTCTCTTTGAAGCGCGAACGTCTTCGGAGTTCTATCCGCTGTGTGAACTAATCAGCTGGTGAGCTGAGCTGCTATTGTCTTTACTAGTTATTTGCTGACTGTTTGTGCTGTTAGATATCAAAGTGCTGAACTGCCATTACCTGTGAATTGTTGTCTATTTACATTGGTAATCTGAGCAAGGACTATTGTTTCCTGTACCTGTGTTACGTGTTTTCTGCGTATTTGTAAATAAACCTTCATTCTCCATTATCCTGCGTGTTGGACTGTTTACACTATACCACAGAGAGACCTTTTGCTACAATATAGTGTATATATCTGGCAAAACGGAAAAACACATTTAAGCAACACGACCGAAAAGCTTCGAGTCTTATTAAACACATTTTTAAACTTACGAGCAAAATCTTTTATTAATAAAGATATCATGAGGAAAATGGGAAAAAAGGAACTGAAAAAAAGTGTTATGTTATTGTGTATATCTGTATATATGAAACATCATTATTAAAGGTGAAGTGGAGCATTTAGTCAAGGAAAAGACATTTGTGTATTCAATCCAATTATTCCATGGTAGAGAATAAGGTAGATTATGTTGCAGTTATGTGAAGTTTTTTGGCGCCGTGTTTGATTTATTTTTATCTTAAGTGTTGCATTTTTTTTAAATCTCAAGTGTGTATTTACGTTTTTAAACTTTTAAACTCCTGGTGTGTTTTTCATTAGACTCGGTGTTTGCGTGTTTTGACTTTTTGACCCTTGCGTTTTGGAAATGAACTTTAAATTTAAAAAAAAATACGGCTTTTGGTGTCATAGTGTGTCTTAAAGTTTTGTGATTATGTGTTTTTAATTATATATACGCTTGCATAAGTTTTATGATTTTATGTATTCTCTGTGGTCTACTTTTTGCTTTCTAAGCATATTTTTTATTTACTCATTGTGACTTTTGTTCTTTGTGTGTTTGTCAGCACTCTGTAAATGGAGTTTTCTCTGTAGTGTGCTTTTCTTTAAATAAATAAATTATTTTTCTATATGTAAATGAATCACAGTTTAAGAATATCCATGACCAGAATTAAAGAGGTAACGAGCGAAGCAGAGCGCTGTTGTTGTCAGCTTGCATGATGGAATCAGAAAGGGCAGGTAGGAATGCGCAGAAAGTTTAAGTACCCAGAAGGAAGGGGATTTCCCCGGAAAGACTCGTGACTAGAAGTGAAAATAGAAGTGCGCTTATTACGATGGAAGTAGAAGTAATTAAAAATTAGGTATCGTTAAAAATAACTAAAGAAAGTTAAAAGTTAAATTATTACATATATATGTTCCCTTTTCTGTTTTATTTTGGTAATGACAAGCGAAAGAGGCTCACCCTCCTTCCTTGCTGGCTAGGCAGACGATCATGGCGATGTTGTTTCTCTGGACACAAGGGACGGGAACGCACAGCAAGGATTCGATGCTCGAATCCAAGCTGCTCTCGATCACAGACACCTGATCCTGGAAGAGAGAAGTCATCGAGGTGAAAAGAACAAAGGGAATGTTTGTAGAACCTTTAAGAAAACTTTATACTTCTGATTATGTTCTCATTTATGTTTAAACATTTTCTGTAGTGCTCCTTAAACATCTATAGACTATCTATACTGTCGAAGCCAAGTCGAAGGTTTCGGAAGTATCGACTGAAACAATCGGTAGTATCGACTTTCTCAAAACTACCGATAGTATCAATTGTTTTGTTCCGGGCAATACTATCGATAGGTTAATTTTCAGTCAATAGCTTTAAAACTACCCACTGGAACTATCGATAGTTTCAAAACTATCGACTGAAACAATCCACTGGAACTATTGATAGTATCGATAGTTTCTAAACTATCGACTGGAACTATTGATAGTATCGATAGTTTCTAAGCTATCGACTGGAAAAACACCTATCGATAGTATCGCCGAAGAGAAAACTATCGATAGTTTCTAAACTATCGACTGGAAAAACACCTATCGATAGTATCGCCGGAGAGAAAACTATCGATAGTATCGATAGATTTGAAACTGTCGATAGTATCGATAGATTTGAAACTATCGATAGTATTGATAGATTTGAAACTATCGATAGTTTAGGAAAACTAGCGAGTGCACTATAGATAGTTGAACTATCGATGTTTCAGGAACACTAATTTTCTGCTTTCCTTTTTTGAAACTACCACTGAGTTATGAATGTCAAGTAATTTTGCACTCCCCAAGAAGAAAGGATCGAAGAGGAGGAGATACTTTGAAGACCAAACCTCCTCCCGCTGGTGTAGTGCGGAAATATGGAGAGGGGGTTCCAGCTCAAGTGTCGTCTTCGTCACCTGACTGCGGTTCAAAATTACGAAATCGTCCAAAAATAGCTCTCGCGTTCGTTCAAAACGGGACATTAATATAACTAAACTGAAGTAAATACAGTTCGTAAATGTAGCTGTATGCTGAACTTAACAGCTAGCAGAGAAGATTAGTACGGGAACAGCAAAACTAAAATCTAGAAAATAAGAATATGAACTCGTGATTTTACCTTGATAACGACAAAAGGCGATCTTTTTCAGGAATGATGCATCGACAAAATGGGTTTTCTTGTGATAAATATCCAGCTTTGTTTAAGGGTTTTAAGGAGAAATATGACAAGAAGACCTCAACATTTATATTTGTTTGAGACCTTAGAAACTCTCAAAATGAGTTTATGGTGATTATGCACGTTTCAGGAAGTATGACTGTGATTTGAAATATTATTTAAAGATTTATAGGGACTCAAAAATCGAATTTCTTTTCGCTATAAAGCTGTACATTTTGATATCTCTTTCTTTATAAAATATATAAATAAATAGGAAAGAATTTGTATTCATTCTTGAAGAAAGTTTAATAATATTTGGAATGCAATGACTTCCAATATATTACTCCAGTTCTAGTATATGTCCAATAAGACTTCGAGAAAGAAGACAAAAGATGCTCATGACACTATAACATAAATTCAATTTGAACAATTCGATCCTCCTGTTAACTTTTTCATCTAATTTAAAACTATGAATGAAATGCATCTTTTCAAAAATCACATCACGAATGTTTCAATAAATCTATGAAAACACAGAGGATGAAAAGCATAAAATGGCACAAATCTGACACTATATTAATGCAAATTTCTTAATTAATAAAAGCAAAATTTGAACTTATGTTTCATTCTACATATAATCTTTAAAACGAGAGGAATTACTTTATTCAATACTTTTTGAATCGAAAATATGAAGAAGGCTTCGAAACATGAGCAGAAAAATCTGTTAACATAACGTTCTTAGAACAAAACGGGAGGAGAAGCTAAAAGGAAAGTAAATAAATAAAATTAGATTTAAAAATTGTTCTCAAGGTTTTTCAAATATATTGCTTTCGATTCGAAAACAGGAAAGCCAGATTAAATTGTGAGATTCGTATAAAAAATAAATCGAAGAGCAAAAAGCAGAAAATATATCTTCTGCGGAAACTTGATTTTTTTTTTTATATCTGCAATAAACGAATTCTGTTACTGAGCTATGATCAGAAAAACAATCCAAAACATTACTAAGAAAATATCTTCTTCTTTTGGCTTTTCATTACTTTGTATCAATTCAAAAAATATGGCATAACATGAATATGAGAAATGTTACTTGAATACTTTTCTATTTCGAATAAGCCAATTCCCTTGTCGCTGAGTTCAAATAGAAACCCTAGAATTCAATTTGCTTACTTCAGTCTAAAGAAGTTGAAAGAATAGTTTCTCAAGAAAAGTATTCAAGACTACCAAATTTTAAAATTCTATTTTTAAATACACAAACTAATCACTTCCCCTTTTTTTTAATAACAGCTAAAAATACACCAATATTCGGTACTGAATCGCTACTCGATTATCCTAAATATAAATTATTCAATTGCCTTATTTTGATGCAATAACTTTAAACATTTGGAAATGCTTTGAAAATTGTGAAGTTATAAGGATACTAAACATATTTATATAACCATCAGTACAAAAAGCAGTTAATTAAATGACTTACCTGATTTATATCTTCTAAAGTTAAGGATCTGTTTTCTTTTATTGCTGTACGAAAACTGTTGCTCTGAATCTGAGTGAGAAAAATACAAGAAATCGTCTGAATTTGCTTTAAGAATTTCATCAATAAAATATTCTGATATTGTTCCTCAAAAGCCTTAAAAGTCGTCTGAATTTGCTTTAAGAATTTCATCAATAAAATATTCTGATATTGTTCTTCGAAAGCCTTAAATTTTGAATAAATTTTAAATGCTACACTTTTAAGACTCTGCCCATTTTTTGCTAATTGTTTTTAAGTTGATTGTATTTTTAAAAACATTTTTTTATTTTTAAACTATTAAGTACTAATGTAGCTCTTGTCGACTAATCGCACTTGGTCTATCTTAACTAGCCAATGACTTATGACAAATTTTGTTGGACCAAGCAGAACCAAGGTTGTTCCGACAGCAAAAGTCTGCTGAACTCCTATACAGTGACTCAAAAAAGTATTGGGGCACAAAAAACGTTCAAGCGTTCATTTCGTAACTTTCTACTATTACATAAAAACAAAAGATAATTTTAATAGTTTTTGTATCTAAACACTCTGAGAAATCTATTACAACCATTACAATTAAATACAACTAATATAAAAATGACGTATTTGAAATGGTTCGTCTGCAACTACGAAATTAAGGTCAAAAAAGTATTGGGGCATTCAGGAAAACCAGCTCGATAAGAAGCCAATTCTGGCAGAATGTCTGATACAACTGCAAATAAAATTGGAAACCTAGAAAACACTAGTTAGGAAGCAAGAGGCAGGAGCTACTACGCTAGTCCATCATCTGCATGGTAGCATGGGTCGAAATAAATCAGAGATATCCACTGACATCAGAAAACTTGCCATTTGTCATTGGAAACGTGGAAGCTCCGAGAGAAAAATTGGTGAAATTGTAAATGTAAGTAAATCTACTGTACATAATATAATCTCGAAATACAAGAAGACAAAATCAGTTAAAAACATACCAAGAACAGGTCGCCCAAGGCGTTTCACTGAGCGTGAAGAAATGTGGATTCTTCGAAAAATTACTTGGAATCCTAAAACCAGTGCTGTCAAATTAACTTTAAAAGCTCAACAAAGGTTTAACAAGTCTGCTAATTCAGAAACGGTCCGTAATATCTTGAGAAAATGCAATTTTGATGCTGCTCTCAAGCAGACGCATTGAGACAGATGGCAACTAGTGCCCCCTAGCGTCCAAAGCACGACAGTTAAGCGGAAGTGCGCGCTACGACCAATTTAAAGAGTGATTGTCAGAAGGCTCGTCACTGCGAAATGGAGCAACGCGTGACCATCAAGTTTTGCTTCAAATTAGGCAAAACGGCGACGGAGACACACGAAATGTTAGTGAAAGTATACGGTGTGGACGCAGTGAGTAAAAAGTGTGTTTTTGAGTGGTTTAAACGCTTTAGAGATGGAAAGGAAGATGTCAAAGATGAGCCGCGTTCGGGTCGACCATCAACAAGCACAACTCCAGACAACATCGAACGAGTGCGACGGATGCTTGCGGATGATCGACGGCTGTCTTTCAGAATGATAGCAGAAGAAAGGAAGATAAGTCTAGACAGTGTGAGCAATATTATTCACGAACATTTGCAAAAGCGTAAGAAAAAGGTCTACGCTTTTCCGACATTGCGCAGATCCAGCAACGTGTGACAACGGTGCTTCGAGCGATACCGAAAGAAGCGTTTGCTGACAGTTTCCAGCAGCTGTACAACCGATATCAAAAGTGTATTGTAGTTAATGGTGATTACTTTGAATGCCAGTAAAGGTATTTTGTTTGTATACAGTGTTTCCTTTATTTTATGAGACCATTCACCGAACTTTTCGAACGCACCTTTATGTTGTAGAATTTATTGTATTAAAATTTGAAGTAAATAAGTTGAATATTAGAGGAAATATGAGTGTTTGTGCTAAATAAATTTTTACTGCGCATGTGCGAGACGCAGCGGAATTTTCCTTTATAACTTTAAATCCAGATATATAGAGAAACTTATAAAAAAGATTCCGGTTGAATCCCGTTAAAATTCAGAATGAGGTGAATTTAAATTTCTATTTGAGAGAAGCTAAACGATGAGGGGTTTTCTACAAATTGATACTATCGAAATTTGAATCTTCGAACAGTAACATTGAACTTTAGGAAAGTTGAATATCCTGAATACCCATGTGCACTTATAAATTAAAAACATTATTTAAATTGCATTTCTTCGAATACCATTCGAAGATTCAAGTTTAAAAAATATCAGTTTCTGCAAGAACCTTCAACATTTAGCTTCTCTTGAAGAGAAATTGAAATTCATCTCACTGAAATGCCTATATCTTTCTGGATTTTAATGGTATTCATCTGTAACTTTATATAAGTTGCTCTATATATCTGGCTTTGAAGCTATAAAAGAAAAACTACTCTACGTCTCGCACATGCGCAGTTAAAAATTATTTTGTACAAATACTCATATTTCCTCTAATATTCATATTTTTATTCAAATTTTAATACACTGTTTTTCTTTACATAATGTGAAATATTTTGCAAGTTTCGTATAATTTGAATAAAACTCTGCATGTTATAAGCAAAAACCATGCGGGAAAATTTTGGATTTTTTAAAGAAACCTTTATAACTTCCCGAATATATGTGCTATGTTTACGGAAATGCATTTAAATATTATGCACAGCAAACATAACTATTAATGAAAGTTTCATCTCGTTATCAGCTCTCTGTGAAACGGGATAAGTCGAAGTCCCTTTTCGTCTTCTTCACTTTCTGGTCGTCCATCCCAATTGACCTCGTGACCGAATTTTCTCTGTAAAATGTATATGGTACTCGATGGTAAGTCACACAATTCTCTGGAACTGATTTCGAATCATAGTTTTCGTATTAATTGCAAATATCTCGCATTTTACGAAACGGTCCTTAATTTTTGCACACCAGTGTATATGATCTTCGTTCTCCATATCGACAAAAAAAATCATTTGAAAAATTATGCTATGTACTTTGGTGATGACTTCAGACTGTAAGAAATGAATGCGATATATTAATGAAATCCTACATCTTTATCTTTTCATCCTATATTTTGACATAATAAAGAGCGTAATTTAAGAAAAATCATTTGAAAAATTATGGTATGTACTTTGGTGATGACTTCAGACTGTAAAAAATAAATGCGATATATTAATGAAATCCTACATCTTTATGTTTTCATCCTGTATTTTGTCATAATAAAAAGCGTAATGCAAGAAAAATTATTTCATAAAATTCAGTGAAAACATATTAAATGAGAGAGAGAGAGAAAAATTGATATTATTCTACAGGTCTTAAAATTCTTTGGAACATTGGGATATTTAGGATTTTTCACAGAGCATTTGAATCTTTTTTACTTAAAATATAAGAATGATAAATACATGTGATAACAACTATTTTATCGAAGAACATTTTGAGAAAACTTTTCGGGTCAGATTTTCGTACAAATAAACGCTGGTAATATTATATGCACAAAAATTAAGTTTCTGTATATAATGGTATATGAGTATCACACATTTTAGCAAACTATTATACTGGGAACATTTTTTTAAAAATAAAAAGACATAAGCAAATGATTAAAGATATTTTTGTAGAGATAATGCATTTTTAAAATAAGAAGGATAAAACTGTTTTACTCACAGGAAAAGAAAGCCTCTCTTCAAGCACTTTATCACTCATTACCTGAAACAGAAATTTTTCTCATGAAACAAAAATCCACTATTATCAAATATTATTTTATTGTTTCTAGAGATTTCTTGCAGGAACCAAATGACAAAACTCAAAAATAATTTTTCTATTATTTCAAATAGTAAGGAACCTTCCATTTCGTGTTTACAACGAATGATTTTCTATAAATAATTTAACGGCATTTTATAGGCTGAATTCAAACAAAATTAAATAAGTTTTAAACAAATTCAACGCAAATGAGCAAATTCATCACAAAATGGATTATATTCCGCATGTTCTTTGAGGAAAAAATATTGAATGAAAAATACATCAAATTAAGCACAGAGATGCCTTTAAGATGAAATATTATTGCAGAATAGCATGTTATGAAAATTAAAAACGTCGAATTTTGTATAAGCTTAGCTTAGCTTCCGTTTTGAAGTTACACCAGGGTAACTTCCGCGGAATTTTGAGCCATGGTCAGATGGCGAGGACGACACCTGAGCTGGCACTATCCTGCTCTTTGATGAAAAAATATTGAATGAAAAATATATCAGATTAAGGACGGAGATGCCTTTAAGATTAAATATTATTGGAGAATAGCATGTTATGAAAATTAAAAATGTCGAATTTTGTATAAGCTTAGCTTAGCTTCCGTTTTGAAGTTACACCAGGGTAACTTCCGCGGAATTTTGAGCCATGGTCAGATGGCGAGGACGACACCTGAGCTGGCACTATCCTCTCCACACTCCTGTGGATGCAAAATCCCATTTGACCTTCAACAGATATTAGCGTGCACCAGGTCGTATATGCGTTGAATCGTTCGTGGAATTGGACATCGAAACCGTGACTGTGCGTTCACGAAGACGAGACTCTGCCACAAGACCACTGATGATCAGAATGTTGCGTATCCTTTTGAGACCCCGCGATCATTTTAATGGCCATTGTGTTTTATTTTCAAAAAAGTTGCTTTCCATTCAAATCCCTTCAATCCCACTGCCCAATGCTTTGGATAGTCACTTGTTGCCATCAATTAATTTTATATAATTAATTAGATTAGTTAATATTATTTATTTATTTATTTATTAATATATAATTAATAAATTAGTTATATACAGGGTGTCCACACTTATCGTGGTCCAATAGCTAATTTCTAAACCATTAGAGATAGACATATACACTATATGCCCAAAAGTATCCGGACACTTTCAGATTTTCACAATTTTTAGAATTTCTCCCGAAAGGCTTAACTGACTGCCTTTAAGCTTCGACCATGTAAAGAATAGACTGTAGCTCACATTTTACGTTGAAGATTAGGTCCTGAAGGAAATTTGGGGATCGTTTACAAACTGATGAAGACGAAAACGTTTTTGGCCCACCCCTCTTCACAGAATACTGAATACCGATCCCCTAAGCTTTAAATGAAGAGAAGAATAATATTTTATGTTTTTTGAGTCACTAAATATATTTCTGAAAAAGTTACGAATTCTAATTTTTTATACGGTCCCCGGTCCTATCAGTCATATTTAGTAAAATCATTTTCACACGTTAACATTTTGAACAAAAAAAAGTTCCACTCTTCTACGACTAAAACTGCCAGCTTATGAAATTATGCCAATTATGAAATTCAAACCAGGAACTTTGAATTTCATAATTTAAAACCAATCAGGGGCCTCGTCGAGCAAGGATTGGATAATCGTCTTAAAGGAACGGCTATAATGTAAAACGGTCTAAGTCAGCGATATTCAAAGCTCAATAAATCGATCAGTTTTAGGCGTAGAAAAGTGGGGTTTTTTTTGTTTAAAATGTTAGTGTGTGAAGAAAAATATTTTACTAAATATGACTGATAAGACCGGGGATCGTATAAAAATTAGAATTCGTAAGATTTTCAGAAATGTATTTAGTGACTCAAAAAACATAAAATATAATTCTTCCCTTCATTTAAAGCATTTTTCCAATTGGAACTATATGTCTATCTCTAATGGTTTAGAAATCAGCTATTCGACCACGATAAGTATTGAAACCCAGTATAGTGTTATGTAATCCTATCAAGGGTATTAATCTCGATTTTTGCGGAAATTGGAAGAAAATTATATCTTTGCTTCTCAAAAGGATAAGGACAATGCTTTTGTTATCTAACTTATAATGTTTAACCTCGGCATAAAGAATCCTTTGTAGCTAATGAGCTCGAGATTAAACGAACGAATAAAGAATAAAAATGGAGCTTAAGCTGATTAAAATATCGTCTGCGGCCACTATATGCGGCTAAATAAGAGAAAATGGAAAGAAAAATCTATAGATCTAAAGAAGAGAAGAGGTTATTAAAGAAGAAAAGTAAATAAATGTTCAAGAATATATGAACAGAAAAATCAGCAGAAAATTGGTTAAGTTGAATTATTTTAATAGAAAGAATAATCTCTACATTGTGAAAATTGAATAAACGATCCTTACTTTTACTTTAAATCCCAAGAGTGTTAAAAATTCATGAAGATTAAGTATTTTCAATTGAAACTACGAAAGTAGAAGGTAATTTTTAAAGGGCTGATTGAAATTTATATTTTAACAGTTTAAATGCGTTTTTATTTAAATTGTTTTATGTTTGCAGAGAGGAAATTTAATTTTTTATTCACTTCTCGATGTGCTAAAGTTCTGAAATATGGTATAATGGTATGCTTCTCATAGCAATATAATGTTTTAATATTTTTAGAACTAAATTATCGTTCAAGTAATTAATTTAATTAGACTTAACTTTCATACATTTATAATAATGAATTATAAAATACACGAAAGACTAAAATGTAGAAAATAAAAAAATAATTTTAAAAAGCACCCTTTTATTACCGCAACAAAAGTGTAAAATTAATTTTATTAAAAATATGAAAGTCAAAAAAGTTGTAAAAGCGCGAGGCACTGAAAACAATAGTGTAAAGAAATTAGGCCTCAGTGAATATCACTAGAAAGAAAATTCCTGAAGATTCATTAAAGGTAAAGTTATACATTATAAATATGAGTAAAATTTTAATTTGCTAAGAGTATTTCTATCAAAGCCTCACGTTTTTTAATGTCGTTTTGACGTCCATATTTTTGATAAAAAAATTATTTATGCTTTTTTCACACGAGAATAAGCTTCTTTTTCAAATTTTTTATTGATTTATTATCATTATTTTTTCTGTATACTACTCTTGATATGTTCCCTTTGGATCTACGATCTTCTTCATGTTCCAGTTTCAAAATTATTCCTAAGCTACGGCTCTTAAAACTATTCTTAAGCTCTTCATCTGTTTCCTTTGGATCTACGATCTTCTTCATTTTCCACTTTCAAAATTATTCTTAAGCAACGACTCTTAAAAATGTATTCTTAAGCTCTTCATCTGTTCCCTTTGGAGCTACGGTCTTCTTCATTTTCCAGTTTAAAAATTATTCTTAAGCTACGGCTCTTAAAACAATTCTTAAGCTCTTCATCCGTTCCCTTTGGATCTACGATCTTCTTCATTTTCCAGTTTCAAAATTATTCTTAAGCTACGGTTGCTATCCACTGTTATGCTGCCCGTTATTGAAACCAGAGGGAGTGGCATCTCCTAAACTTTCTCGTATACTCATTTATCAAGAACTCTCGTATATCGTGTCAGTTCCCCGCACCCTCGCTCGGATAAAAATTTCGAATCTGCTCTATTCCCAGAACTCAACAAGTTTCTCCAGGACACGTAAAAACATCAAAACAAATGGAAATAAAATAATCCGAGCAGGATCAGAATTCGCCAAAAGGGAAGAAAAAGCGCCAAGCAGGAGTCATAAAGCATAAGCCATTCATCATGAAGCCGCTGAATATCATGCACACAGATTGCTTTCAGTACGCATGCGCGTGTAAAAAAAATTAATATGAAATTTGAACACCTCTTTTTTAACCGATTGAGATGACAATTGGGAACAGATCTATAATTAATGTTAGCATCCGTGATACTAAGTTTTATTTACCTAAGCCAAAGGGTTTATGAGATATAGTTTTTACAAGTTTGCGATTATACAGACCGACAGACAGTCAACCCTTTGACGGATTTGGTCCAAAATTTGATACGGACCTACATTCATGACGACAAAACTGTGTACCAAATTTTATCTATCTAGCTATTCAAGTTTGTGAGCTATCGCGTTCACATTAACACGGACATACAGACATACTTCCCGTGGACGGATTTTGTCCAAAATTTCATAGAAACCTACAAATTATGTTTCAAGACCACATACCAAATTTCATCCCTGTAGATGTAATAGGTTTTGAGTTATCGTGTTCACAGAAAGACATGATTCCAAAATTGGGATTTCCGGACTCAGGGAGGTCTAAAACGTGGAGATTCGCCAACATCTCGAATTCGAATTTTTTGACGATTACAATCCTTTCTCTTTGTATACTTCGTATACGAGAAAGTAAAAAGACAGTATATTATTCAGAGGTTTTTATTTAAACGAGAGTGATCACTGCAGTGTTGTAGGACATTTTCGTTTCAAAATTATTAAATAATTTAATGAAATCAAACCGTCCTTTGACTTAATGCAACTACTTATTTACTTTTCTCGTGTCCCAAATAAATAACCCCTACTCTTTTAATGAAAGCCAGTTAATCAGTGACGCAAACGTTAAGTGTTTCGTAATATTTAGTAAAATACAGAGATATCTTATCATCTACATAGTTGAGTGTTTTATTTAAAAGCAACTTTGGAAAAATAAAACAATTAATCCGCTAGAAATTCTGTAATGTTTGAAATTATACCAGTGCCATTACGTGCATAGAGAGAACACCTCAACGATTTTATATCACCTATAAATTCAACAAAAGGATCGACGATGCCTCAATTATTAATTCAGCAACCTTCTTTATTTTTTTTAATTTCAAAAACAATATTCTGCATCTAATGTTCAGATTCTAGTTCAGAAATGTTTCTTTTCTCTAGTCAAAAGTTTAAATTTCTGAGAACTTTTGGGAATACAAAAATCGTGCGGCTTCTAGCATTGTGTGAACAATTGTTTTCCTCTTTTATCTGAAATGGAATATCCTTTATCAGTCCAATCGAAACTTTCTTTAACAAGCAAATATCCTACATTTATAAATATCCTCATTTATCAGAAATATATTTTCTGTAGACCGGAGTTTGGATGGAGCCATTTCAAAATGGATGCTAGGTTTTCGCAGGAAGAAAAAATACATAAAAAATGGTGCAAATCTGTTTTCACATTTCAAACAGTCAGTGAATGGCTCTGAAACATCCGTTCGGCCATTTTTTTCCTACCAGTTTTGAAAATCGAAGCAGGAAATCTAATTTAAAAAACCGTTCTTGTTATTTTATACCGCGGAATGGAATAAATTCGAATTCAACTGCTACAGCGTGTTTCGAAAATGTGTATTGCTCATCATGCTTCGCTGCGAAGGAAAAAGGAATTGAAAAGAAATGCTTACCGTACAAAATATTTCCTGCTCATCCTTGGATACATTAAGGACGAAGCTGTGCTGCGAGCCGCTCTCTCTTTCCAGCTGCAATAAAAGAGAATTGCGAGTGAATTAATCTCAGCATTGAACAGGTAAATTCTTTTCCACACTGCACTCTATTAAAGATTTGTTAAAAGAGTGCATCCTTGGATACATTAAGATTAAAAGATAAGATAAGATTAAAGATAAGATAAGATTAAAGATAAGATAAGATTAAAGATAAGATAAGATTAAAGATAAGATAAGATTAAAAATTAAGATTGGATTAAAAGTTAAAGTTAAAAAGTTAAAAGAGTGCATCCTTGGATACATTAAGGACGAAGCTGTGCTGCGAGCCGCTCTCTCTTTCCAGCTGCAATAAAAGAGAATTCCGAGTGAATTAATCTCAGCATTGAACAG
>BGPR01002363.1:169005-181447 GCA_013235015.1 Araneus ventricosus | reverse complement strand
GCTGGACCTAGCGCTACGAAATTTGGCACAAACATACTTTGGAGGGCAGGAATGTGCACCTCGTATGTAAAAATTAAGCGAAATTTTGGAGTTTTTCCTTAATAACTCCAAAAAATAATACAGCACAAAAATAATTTTTACTTGATATGAAAATACAAAAAATTACCTTCTCAATGATATCAATTAAGTTGCCTTAAAATGTTTTCTTGAATTTTGATAAATTTAAAACTATTTTTTCGCATAATTTATAACAATGCTTTTCATTGTTGCAACGCAACTGAAATCGTTTTAATTCTTTAAATAAATATTTAATTGCGTATTTTTCCTTCATTGTTGTAATCTAAGATAATACCCTAATACATTTTGCTTTCATATTTTATTTCTTTAAAAATTTTGTAAAATCTGTAAACCAAGCTATCCGAGATATTGCCTTGCTTGTATTAAAAAAATATCCAACAAGCTGCATGGTTATGGTTGCTATATTTTCATTCTTTTTTCCAGCTAACACGCCTCTGGCTATAAAATGCGCTGCGTCATTTTAATGTTGAAATCAAAGGCATATTTTTAGAAAGGAATAAGGAGGTGAAGATATTGCCGACAACGTGAAATTATAGGTTACAGGATATGGTCAGTTATTTGACTCCATTAGGGGTATTTGTATAGGCAGAGAACAGAACAGGTACAAGGTCACTAATAGCTCATGGATGAAATATATTTACCATAATCTGAAGTTTAAAATTACGTTTTTAAGAGAACCATGAACATAAAATGACGCAAGATTCAATTGAAATCACATTCCCGGCAAGCAAGCTGGTGGCCGAAGGCGGCTAGTAAACTAATATTTAAATTACCAAGTTTTTTGCTAAATTTGGGTATTTGTAGAAAATAAAAATTTATTGTCTTCCCGATTAAATCATATAGAAAGAAGCTAGAGAGATAATTCTGTTGGAGACAAGCCCTTATATTATGTTTCTTTTTTATTATATCTGCTTTCGACATGACGATTATATCCTAGTTCGATAATCACACAAAAAAATCAAACATTCTATTGCATGTGCATGGGATTATTACTATTTGTACTATTACAAACTGGCTGAAAGAGAATTTGAGATTTCAGAAGCTAATTCTTCAAAAACAAGACTCTTTATAAGAATGGAGAAATTTCAATTAAAGCAAATCCAAGTATTTTCTTTCATTATTTAGAAAATACCTAAAAATACTAATCACGAAATGTAGTTTAAGCTGAATTTGAACAGTTACAGTTCCATAATATCGTTTACATGTTGATTAATTGGTTTAATCAACTGGTTAATAATAATTGGTTTATAAATTATATTTATTAGTTAGTGAGTCTTGCCTCAGAAAGTGTTTTTAATAATGGGTATTAGTATCGTAAATAAATTTGCTTAATAAAACGGTTCTTAATTAAATTAATAAAATAATTAATAACCATGAATTGTTGCACTGGAGACTTCCATCGCATCAGGAATTTTAAGAATAAAACAGTTATTAAAATCTTAAATATTTTCTTAAAAATTCACATTTACACAATACCGCATTCTTGGCAGACAAAAAGTAGAATTAGAAATGAATTCTGGCTTCTTAAGACAGCATAAAAATTGTGATATTCAGTCATGGATTTAAGAATTTGTTTTATGAAAGTAACCAAAAATATTTTTAAAAAAGTACGAATATCAAAAAATGAGAACGGAGTTCTAAATTATGATTCAGAAGCTAAAAACATCAGAGTTCTTCAAAATTTTCCATTTTCCATTTAAAAAAATATTCGTTAATAAATTTTTAATAAAATGTTATGTGCCAAAACTTATTACTTAAAACATTTTTGAGTGTCCAGCTCAAAATGTATTCAAATAAAATCAATAATAAAAGACTTTTAATTACACGAAAAGGAAGCCTAATGATCTGATTTATTCTTCTTTTATGGAGCAGCATTGGGTGATGCAGTAATGAATCTCCAGAATTTGTCGTGATGTGTGTTTCGTAATATGTTGGTTCGTAATAACTTAACATTCCAGCGGGCGCTCTGGCGCAAATTTTATGACAAAAGGGATTTATCTTACCCTATTCTCAGATTCGGTGTCATAACTATGTGAAGGTCATTGTTATTCCTTCTTGCGGCCAATCTCTTCAGGATTAAAGTAGGGGTTGAACCGGACAGGAGGGGTTTGTCCGAGTTTCAAGGTGATTTCATACTGCTTTATGCTTCTGTAGTAAAGTTTAAGACGCGCGCTCGCTTGTGTAATTTGATATTTTTCAAGTCTTAGCGTTTTATTTTGGTAATTATATATCCAGAGCGTGCTATGGTGATTTAAAATTTCATTTTACATTGTCAAAAATACTTAATATGTAATAATCTTGCTAATAATCCACCAAACCGAAGAATTTTCTTGAATAAATTAGCCCTTTGTCTTATAAAAAAAGACCCTACTACTCGAGGCCAAAACCTCTGATCGTTGCTATATGACATCAACATGTCTTATTATATATCACAGTCTGAATTATACGTCACAACATGAACAACCAAATGAACACCAACTAGCATTGAGAAGAGCATTTAGTTTGTTTCTGAAAGAAAGAATACAATCATCAAAATCCAAGAAATATATATATATAGTTATATATTTTTTAAACCATTAAAACTCAAATAACATTTTAATTATATACACCTATTAAACCATCATTTAAAATTAAATATAAAACAATATAACTTAATATTACTCATACAATGAAAAACAAAAAGATAATAAGATTAAAAACTGTTACTATGAAAAAGACAACCCAGACATGGAATTCCAACAATCAAATGCCAATCGAACTTAGGAATCGATTATGTCACATTATTTCGAAATTTATAGGCGCCAACTTTCTGTGAGGTCGAAATATAAGCTACATTTCTATATATATATATATATATATATATATATATAGAGAGAGAGAGAGAGAGAGAGAGAGAGAGAGAGACGACGACGAGAGTGACGGAATGTTCGTACATTTCAGTATATGGTTTCAAGCCAAAAGTGAACAGAAGATCCCTGCTTTTTCTCAGGTAAGAATTTAACAGATAGACATGTGATCAAAGTGAAGGGAATAATAGCTATTTTTACTATATTACGTAAGTGTTTTAGGGAAAAGTCTGAAAAAGAATTCGCGATTTATGTTGGCGCGTGGAAGCAATTAGAATATTCTTTTAGCAATAAATATGTCAAAACGTGAGATTTAATATACCTCCAGCGTGGGAAATAGAACGAAACTGGAGTTTTAGAAAAGTGATTTTGGAATACATGAAGAATTTAAAATATATATTAGAATTTGAAATAAAATTAAGTGAGATTATTGCATCTATATATATATATATGTATAATGTACATTTCTATATATATATATATATATAGAAATGTAGATCATATTTCGTCGCTTAACAAGCAACACAGCCAGTCTCAATTTTTTTTTAATTTCAAAGAAAAAGGAAATACTCAATTTTTCACAACCAATAACGAATATTTCTGAAATTTTTATCACATCTATTGCAGCTTTCGGTCTTATGTTCATATCGGATGCGAAAAAATTCTGATATATCCGTTATTGGTTGTGAAAATTTGACTAATTCCTTCTTCTTTGAAATTTAAAAAAAAATTGAGATAGGTGTTGGTGTTTGTTAAGCGACTATTTCTTAAAATGCCATAATTCTATTCATGAGTGCAGTTCTTGCAATGCAGTTAAGTTGTCATATTCGATTTTTGCTATACTTACAGGAGTTAAAATTTTTGGAAATAATAAAGTAATATTATTTTTTTTTAAATTCTGAAGTATCTAAATTTTATTCACTTCATATTCCATGAAAAAATGTACTAAGTTCAAGTTTATACAATGTTTCACATTTAGTGGTATTTTAATTATTTTAATATATGAGCCCCAAGAGTAGCCAAGGATCGGACAGAGACATTATTTTAGAACATTTTTATTTCTAAAAAACACTCGAGGTGTAATTACATTTAGAGTTGTAGCATATTTTCGAAGAAGAGAAATTAAAACATAGGATAATGTTTTTTCATTTTCAAATATGATTTTTCATTATTTTTTTGTAGATTTCGACGAAATTGAAAATCTGGGATATGAAAACCATCCCTGATTGAAGCAGATGTTTTGGATCGAAACCAGATGTTTATTATTTTTATAGCAAATCCTTTATTCACGTTTTCTATATAAAAATTATGAAACGACGAACAATAAATATATATAATTGGAGATCGTACTATGAATACTAATTCATTCCAAAACACATTAAAATACTTGTTCTTCTTTTGTTGTTTTACATTTCCTTTTCTCATTTGATTCATTTATTTATTTTCTTAGGAGGAGACAGATACTCAGAAAGAGTAAGACTTTGATTCGGATTGTAAGGGTAATGGACAGATATTAGGACTCATTGCTGAATTGCGCCCAATTTGAAGACAACTCGAACAGAAGAAGCAAATTTTTAACTTCTCTTAAATAATATGTCAGTCTATTCATTAAGAATTTAGGATAAAATTTTAAAAGCTCGGAAAATTGTAGAGATTATAATTTGAAACGACAGATTCGTTAATGCTTTAAAACTTATTTAATGCATTTTTTCTCTACTAAGTAATACAAATAGTGAAATCAGTTTCATGTTATACATATTTATATGTTTCTGTTTTACTAGGTACTTTTATAAATGCATAAAATATTTGTCAAACAACATTTCTTTTTTCGAAACTATATCAACAATTTACTAAAGAATTTGACTCTGTTTGAATTTGATGCGATCAGAGGAAAAGAGCGTATCTTTAGCTCAATAAAATTTATGTTCCATGAGTGAATAAATTACATTTATTTTATTCTGTTTACCAACTTGCATGAAAAAAATTGCATAAACATCGTTCTTCTCCATCGACAGTGTTGTCTTAGGAGGCTCACACACCGATGCTCAATCCCATGGGAATTTTTTTTTGTTTTCTTTTTCACTTTTTATTTCGGGGTATTCAGCATTTCATTTTGTCTATTCATTCGAGTCTGAATGTGTTTGTTTCGAAAGACTATCATAAGGAAATTCATCGCTGTTTCAAAGAAGTTATTTTTTGATATCGAAAATGAATTATTGCGCCTTTTTATATGTGTAAATAAAAAGGTAAATAAAAGTATTCGTTCAAATTGCAATCAACCGGTTTTTCTTCAACATTCCAATTATTTCGTCATAACTTAATATTCCTGTAATTAACCTTCTGAATACTTACAGTTTTAAAACACATTATTTTCTTATAATGACATTCTAAATTTCATTTTATTAAAATAATAATTATCTGTTAAAAGTGGTTAACTATAAATTAACTTATTTTTCCAAATGCACTAGATTTCGCCAGTTTCCGTAATATCTTCAATGGAAATTTAACATTATATTAACCCTATGAGCCCTATCCCGCCTCAAACCGCCCCATTCGACAGAGGCCGGACTCAAGCGGTTTCGGGCACCTGGGTGAATTTTACGGGAGAAAAGTGGTTCCTTTCATTGTTGAAAATTGATCGCCCAAAGTTGGGTGTCGCCCTCCTGGAATTTCTGTAAAGAAAGGAAGGATTTCATTCTGTTTTCGTGAACGAAAAATTTACTTCAGTTTTTGAGGTACTGGAATTCTCACTCTTTCCGGGTTCAGAGAGTTAAACAAATTAAAACAAATTAAGAACATAAAGAAGGTACATGTGTGTTTACCTCTTGTTTTTGAGGTTGCTCGTTAAATTCGCCTGATATAAATACTCTGACGCTGTTGTGGCTTAGTAGTTTCGAGGTGTTGCTTCAGGTGTCGAAGTGTTCGAAGTTGCTTCAGGTGTCTTCCTCTTCATCTGACCACAGTACAAAATGACGAAGTCCGTCCCAAAATAGTCCTTTTGTTGCCTCAAACCGGATCGTAAATATAACTAAGCTAATCTTGCTTTGAGGCAAAGGCTAGCAAATTAAAATTTTGCGGTCATAAATGATATTTAATTATTTTACTTGGTTCTATGATCTTGGAAACAAAGCATATTCGAAATCTCTTTATATCAGGTCATCAAAGGTTATTAACGAAAGGATATTAACGAAAATCAAATTTGTTGGTTTCCTCTATATATATGTGTGTATTTTTCTAGTTTACTTAAATGAAATTATCCACCTTTCTATAATGGCTGACTTTTGAGTTTGTATCTTTCAGTATTAAAAAAAAATCCTTTCTTATAAAGTAGTTAAAGTGTTTAGTTCGACGGCAATTTTAATTTCACTAAAAGAAAGGATAAGGAAAAAAGGACAAGGAAAGAGATATCACGAAAGTTAATAAAATTAGAATTTTAAACATTTAAAATCAATAATTTATATCGGAAATATGCCAAAATCTTTAAAAATGATTTAACTTCATCATTTAACAACTTCAAAATCATTTAACTTCAAAATCATTTAACCTATTTTTAAATAATTATTCGGATTCAATGTTAAAAATAGGTTTATTCTCTTTTCACACGAATCAATATGATGTTCATATGCAATTCAACGCTATAATAGTAAGATATATAAACACTAGCCTGCATAAATTTATCTACAAAGCAGAAACAAAGACTAACTTTCAAACCACGTAAATTGTGAGATTACCTTCTGAAAAATTAAAAACTATTTATATACTTTACACAAATATCAGCTTACTAAGAAGACAAATGCTCTGAAATAACGCAAAATCTTACCTATCCTTTTCTTTTGCATAATTCATTGAAAAAAATCCCCTGTGGCAGTCGTCGTTTGCGTTTGTAACTCCACTCTATTCTAAAAATGACTGGATTTTGTATGCCTGCCTTAATTTTGTAATTACATTTTGGACACCATGAAAATTTTCACTATATTGCTTATAGTCGTCTTTTAATTGAGCAAAATATTAATGTAAAATGACATTAATGATTTCTTCGAAGTTTTATATTCAAATCGATTTAAAAAATGATTCCGTTACCGACACAGATAAGAATAAACTTAAATTAAAGGAAAGATCCTATTGAATCTAGGTTTTATGAGACATTAAACATTAGATTTTATTGCGATATTCTGAAGAATGCGAAAGGATTCGTACGTATTATTTATAATTTATATTTAAGCAAAAAATGTCTCATAATAATTTGGTGATAAAGATTTACCTTTGCTTTAAATTGCTGTCGTGCACTGAAATTATTATGGTAATCTCCTGCAAAACTGTGTTGTGAAAGAATACCGCTTAATTTTGACATATGATAACATACTTTTAATCATCTAATTTTTTTTCAAATGACACTCTTTCTCAAAATAAATCTGCATCAGACTATTAAGAAACAAATAGTAAACATCCATAAAATATTGATAAATATTTGAAACATGTAACATTCAAGCACTGTTCCATGCTTCAGAAATTGCTTGCAATTTAGGTCTGAAAAATATCAATATTTGTTATTTAGATTTTCAGAATAGTTTTATCGTTAATTTCTCAACTTAATGTTTAGAAAATACTGCCTTTTAAACTTATAATATATAACTGGCTTGAAATGATTATTTTTACTTCGCATATTTAAATTTTTTGGTAAGATATCATATATGTCGAGATTTAAAGTAGAGCAATTTATTTACCAATGCATATATGACATATATTTACTTAGCTTCAGAAGATGAAGGTGTATTATCACATGGCAGCATTAACAATGATATATATTTTTCTCATGGTATGGTAAAAGGTATACAATTAAGCAAATAGTAATACAAACTGATTTGATGAAAAACAAATTCTGCCGATGGCTAAAATTGCATTTAGTTTCCATCAAATATTAAGCATCATAAACTTAAATAAAAAAAAATTATTCTACTGAATTTTGTAGAAAAATATACTTTTTTATTATTTAAGAATGTTGCTTTCACAAAAAAAACCAGAAAGCGCAAAATAAATTCGTATTTCTTTTATTAGTGTCTAATGACATGCATTCACACTTGAAACCTAGATTTTTAATGGAATCCTTATGCTTTATCGTAAAATTGCATCTAATATATACTAGCCATGAATTTCTATTCAATCAAAAGTACTTTAGGGAATATACTCATATGAATATTTTATTATTTTGAAATATTAAAAGTATTTATAAACCGGTTTCATCATATAAGTCGATTTTTGGATGTTAAATGAAAGGTATAATGATATTTAAAAAATATAATTGAGAATAATTGGAGAGGTATAGATGCAAAAGAGAATCCGAGTAAAGAAGAAAAAACACAGTTATTACAGATGAAAATGAAACGGTAACAAGCAGATTCCGTTTTGATTCTCTGAAATGCTCACAGAAACCAAATGCATTTAATGATATTCATTTAAAAGTGCCTTCTATGATTCGTTCAAACTCATATTGTAAAAATTTCTTTGTAGGCATAAAAATATTTTATTGTTGATCATTTTTCATTAAATTTGTAATAAAAATTATTTTTCCTTTTCCTTGGAGTTTATTGGAAGTATATCTTTTAAAGTATTATGGTACAACTTTAATGACGTTCGTCGAAGAACTACGGTCTCGTATACCTTTGTTTATATTTGAGTTCCATGGTGGCACAATTATTTATATTTGATATGTGCGATAATATGATTAAAAGTACATTGGAAAAAGATTTAATGATAGAATAAAATTGAGAAAACCCGTGAAGTCGACGCTTTTCGTTTTCCGCTATTGCAAGACCCATAATTTAGAAAAAGTCATATTGTATTGTTTGACTAAAATCGTGCAAGTTTAAATGACATGCTTTTATTTATCAGAAAGACAAAATGGGTGCGTCATTGATGTGAATTATTAAGACATTTATTATCTAATTAGATAGTTTCACAGAGCCCTGTATCAAACTTAAACATTCACTTTATAAACACTCTAGTGCATGCAAAGGCATGTGCTTCACTTTTCACTTCAAATTCAACGTGGAACTGACTTTCTTAAAAAGACCCTTTCTTCCATTTCAGATGGAGACTCAGCTTTTCGAACGATGCCAGAAGAAAATTCAATAACCTTTGGGAAAATCATTCAAAATAGGCAAGTATGAACGATAAATAGTTTCTGTCGAAGAATTTCAGAGAAACTGTCTTAGAAGTGGGATTCTTCTTCGATCTTTTCATCCCAGCCATTCCTGCTAATAGCCCTGAGGACAGTACTTGTGAAGACACACATGACCACTCGCGGAAGGACGTTACAGACAGTAAAGAAAAATATGGCATATATTAGACTCCAGAAGTTACCAAGGATCTGTGTGCTTCATCAGGAGATTATTTACTGGTGGGCGAGTATTTTTCGCTCGGGGTAGTGAATATCTATCTCAAGATAACTTTCTGTAAAGCCCACCATCTTGCATCCGCTCCCGTTACCCACTCAGGATGTGATACGGCCATCAGTGGGCAATTAGGGACAGGTGTGGAACGTTATTCGTACAAAAATTTGGTATTCTGGAATCGTGTCTGATTCTTAGTGTCGCGGAATGCACTTCATGTTTCGTTTATATCTTCGGGATCGCATATTTCCAACAAGATACATAACATAATACCACAGCATACCCCCGGGCTCGGAGCCTAAACGGCTCCCTGTCGGTTGGATGGGCATGTGTGAAACATTATTGAAAAGCAAAAGCAAAAAAAAAATTACATCATTAGTTATAAAAACACTTGAAAGGGAACATAATTATAAATGAACAAAGAAGAATAAAATAAAAAAGACATAGAGGATTACAATCCGAGTATAATATAAAATATTTACAAGAGGAGTTATCATATTTGAGTGCAGTGAAAGGGTTGAATGTTTCCTTTAGTTACATTTTTTCATACAGTTGCAGCTCCATGATTCGGGGCTGATAGTACTGTTCGATGCGACGAAAACGAAGAATTGAATAACGTATTACTACCGGTAATATTGATGAAAATTGTCGCAACCATCCTAAAAATCGTGGGACTGTTTTTTTTGTTCTGTCTTGTTGTTTGTACTGAGGGATCGCTGGAATTGTTACTCAAGGGTTGGCAGTGACGTGAAAGGTGAATTTTTCGAATGAATTACGGAAAAATTGGTGGTAGCTCGTTGCTGTTTTTAAGCTAGTGTGCTTTGCTGCAAAAGTGTCCAACAAGATAAAATTAAATTACAAAAAAATATACGGAAAAGATCTTATAAAGGAACTGAGTATTGATATACAAAAGAGTTATGCAATTTTAATAAAGTATAAATATCTATATTTTAAATTTAATTAGTTTCAAAATTTTTTCGATCTAACAATTACTACAGCTGCGAATTGATTACAAATAGGAACATTTCCTTTCTGATGGTAGGATTTAAATATATTTGGGTTTTACTTAAGATACTTCATACTGATTTCGACAAATACTTATATTTTCAGATTTTCACTTTTGATTTAATTTTCCAAGAGTTAATGAATGAGTTTCAAATGTTATGACTTAAGGAAACTTCGAAAATATTAAATTTCATGTTACTCTTGCTGTAGTTCGAAAGTTTTTCTTAAAATAAAAGCCTAATTTTTTGAAAGGTTTGCCAAATTTGTTCGTTATCGCTTTTCTGGCGATATTTAAGGTTTGTTTGACTGTTAAATTTTAATCATACGATTTAGATCATCACCGGCGGTTAAATTTTTAACTAAACAATTTAGCTAATTACTATCGTTCCATTTGGAATCCAGCTGTTTTAAAAGTTTTTTTAACCGATTTAAATAAAAATGATTGCACGATCTCAAAGAAAATGCAATTCAAAAATATGTACATTAAAGAGAGAACTTATTCGAACTTAGCGCTTCATACATGCAATGTAAGTAATACAAAGTATCAAGTTTTCAGAAAAGAATCTTGATTCATATAGTAATTAATATATTATATTGCAAAACATTAACCTTTATCAATACATTTAATAAAAAACATTCTTAAAATTAAAAAAGCAAACAATCAATTTAATCCATGTTCACATTTTTATGAATTTCATATATACTTATAAAAGGCAATGTTTGTGTGTGGGTTTGCGCGCGATGTCCAGACGAATCTATCGCATTTACAGCCATGAAATATGGCATACAGGTAGTCGTGATGGCTATTCAATGTACTTCGAAGCCCGAATTTTAAAATTTAATCTAGGAAATTTTTATTTAATGTTTTCTGTTGTTTTCGGTGATTTTTGGCACGTTTTTGGCCGATCTATGAGAAATAATGATCGTAGAAAAACAATCAATGCATCATCAAATAAAGTAACCAATTATCGTTTTAAAGACTTTTACAAAAATTGCCTGGTAGTGTTCAAGTTTACAAATGTATTGACACTGCATCAATACATTTGTATTGTGATATCAATAAGCCTTTTAACTACTCAATAGAGTTTATGAACATATTGGAGCCACCTGGAGTACATTCCCATACATGAGAGCTAAAGATTGGGGCACCAATAATTTTTCTCAGGAATCTTCATCCACCTTCACTCTGCAATGAAACAAGACTCTGTATTAAGAAACTGAGGCCGATATCATTCAAGTCACAATATGACTGGACATGCCGCAGGTGAGAAAGTTTTAATTCCTTGAATCCCGATATCACTTCGGATTTCCCATTCTAATTTAAATCCCTCCAGTTCCCCGTTCGTTTAAGTTTCGCCATGAACATCAAAAAAGCACAAGGACAATATTTAAATGTTGTAGGACTCGTTCTTCTCAAGTCATGTTTCTCTCATGATCAACTGTATGTGGGCTGTTAAAGAATTGGAAAAGCCTACAATCTGCACATTCTAGCTCCAAACAGAAGAACAACGAATATTGTGTATCCCGAAGCTCTATAATGATACAGTTCAAGCAAGAAAAGATTTATTTATTTATTTACAACGCTCCCCGGCCCATTCTACCGAAGAGGGTGTGAGGCCTTCCGCAGGCCGAAGGGGAAACATAAAACAAAGGAAATGAACTACATTTTAAAAGAATTTACAAAGAACCCCAAGGGATGAGCAGAACAATTTATAAATCATCATTTACAACAATGAACTCAAAAAAACGATAAAGAGCAAAATACACAAAAGATAAAGTGCTAAAACACAAAAGGATTAAGAGCAAAAACACAAAATGCAAAAACACAAAAGGCTTAACATTCAAAACACAAAAAGATTAAGAGCAACAAACTCAATAAGCAAAAACTCAAAGAGCAAAAACGCGAAAAACTAAACATTCAAAACACAAAACACATACAAAAAATAAAGATAACCAGACTAAAATCAATAGCATTTAAAACCAAACAATTACAAACAAAAATCGAGAGACAACAAGCATTAGAAAAACTACACAAAAGCGCAGAAGCAAACAAGAGATCTAACAACAAATTTACAAGGGACAAGATAACAATTCAAAAGAAAACAAAACAATTCCTAAAACAGT
>BGPR01002363.1:128416-155459 GCA_013235015.1 Araneus ventricosus | reverse complement strand
CCAGGCTTTTATCGAAAAGAACGGATTCTTTGCACCATGGAAATTTGTGATAAACAGCAACTCAGTTCATTTTTAATTTATTTTTGCATAAAAATAAAATAATAATAATAATAATAATATTTGCTAAACTTCAGATATCCCAGGGCTTATAAAAGGAAGTTAGGGACTTGTAAATATATGGACCAGACCAGAGACCTTAGAAGCTTGATTTAATGCGATTTCACAAGTTTAGGGTATTTTTGAGAGGCAGAAGCTATTTTGTACCCCAAGCGAACAGTTTGTTACAAAAGAAAGCTATTTCATATAACTAAACATGAAATCCTGGTTTCTCTCAATAAGAAGGAAAATACCGCTGCTAATTGTAGTCTAATTCAGTGACTGGTTTTCCTGACAATAATATAGATCTTAAAACGATAAAAACATTTATCTTACTAAGAAGGTGTTATCTATGTTATTAATATTGATATTATCTATGTGTTATTAATAAATAAATATATTAATAACACATACGCCAAAATTTGATGAAAGGATTTCGAAAACGTCAACTGAGTTGACGGAATGCAATGACATAAAGGTAAATATAATCAGACTTATGAAATTTATTTTTCTTGCATATTTCCACCCAGCTTTCAACAAATAGATCTACAATTCATCCAGAGAATTTGTTTTCGTAATATACTGAAAAAAATTAGTACTGTAAAGTATTCCTCCTATGAGGTAACTTTCACCAAATTTCGAAAACCATAATTAAATATTAAATCACCGTCTGATTCAAATTTTCGCAAAAACGTTTCTCTAATAATCCTACAACGAGGAAAAATTAGAAAAGCCTTTTTTTAGAGAAATACATGTAACTAATCGCGAAATTCTACCGGGAGTCATGAAAATCGGTGCAAAGTAACCTCGTTTCACGGTACTGTTGGTGATATACTTGATCTTTAGTTACACAAATAAAATTATTTTTCTATTAACCCGTTAATGCCCAATTATTTCTGCTGAATATAGTTTGATGAACATCTCAAGTCAAGTTATTATGGTCTAATAGTAAAATATAAAATTCAAGCAACTCTTTTGTTAGTTTTGAAGTTATAGCAAGTCCTCATTAGCATCGCATGGGCGTTCTAGCGATAAAAGTCCGTTCTGTTAGTGAAATCAGTAATGTTGCAAATGTCTTTCTGTGGGTGTATGGTGTAAACAGTCCAACACGTAGGATAATGGAATGAAGGTTTATTTACAAATGCGGAAAACACGTAGCACAGGTACAGGAAACAATAGTTCTTGACAGGTTACCAATGTAAATAGACAACAATTCACAGGTAACAACAGTTCAGCACTTTGATTTTAGCAACACAAACAGTCAGCAAAACCAATAACAACACTCTTCAATAGCGCCCAGCTCTAGCTTCAGGGTCGCACTGCAGAAGAAACTTTAAAGTCGTTCAATGGATCAACGCACCCTCCGTCATCCAAGCGTTCTCCTTATGTAGTCTCCCGCGGCAGGTCGTGACGTCACATGGAATCTTCTAGTACATTCAAGCGTATCTTCTCTCCTATCGGAAATATCGAGAAGATTCCAGCACCTTTGAGATCCCATATTTCGTCACCAAAGTCGCCAAATTTGTAGCCAAGTCGCCAAGATGGTCGCCAAGGTCGCGGAACCAGACGTTGCTGCTGCTAGTCATCCCATATTTATCCCTGCAAAACTCTCTTCCCAACCATAAGACTCACATTGCTGGGAATCGACTTTCCATGCTTGTTAGAGTAACCTTTGCAACAATAAATAAAAATTGAAATAAAGGCCTAAACAAAGAATTTTATTGAATTTCTCAGACAAATTTGATTTAGATTATTTTTTTAAATATTTACCGATATTATACACTAAATACGATTTATTACTTTTTATTGTAAATATTTTTCATTCATTCTAATAATAACGATAGATAAACTGGACAAATTTTATGATAACTTACTTTCAAACATTTCTGTTCCACTTAACTGGGACATTTCGTTTATACGATTTTCGGAAATTTTATTTATGCCTATTTCTTCATTGAATTTTGAATATTCTTGATCAACTTTTGACTAATTTACTTCTGTCTTTGTTCGTTTACATTTAATTTTTGATGAAGGTGGTACTGCACAATCTTCATCCAAATACATATATTCATTGATTTATCTAAAATTTCAATTTTAGCTGTACCTGCTATATCAGTTACTGCAGGCATAGTTGTATATTCTTCATCGAACTCTTCTTCATCCGTTTACTTGTAAACGTCCGCCAGAATAGCAATAATATCTGCTTCAATTTATTCTGAAAACAAATATTCTCGAACTTACGAAGGTTTGAAGTCATGGTTTTTACATTATATTTTCCTGGAAAAAAGATAAAATATGAATATTGGCTTTAGAAAACGTTGGACGAGTTTTTAATTGAATCATTGCTTACCAAGTACAGAAAAAAGACTGATTCTGAAAATTGGAGTAAAGGTTAGAAGCAACGCCTAGCGTCTTCAATTGAGGACAGTACTATGTGACATCATTTTTGAAAAGGAATATTTCAAAATTACAAAATAATTTACCATCATATGTTTACTTAGTACTTTAATATAAAGTATTATAATAGACGTAATAGCTCACCTTGATTTTAGTTGTGCAGCTGCGCTAAAACCAAATGCATCGGCGAGACTTAAAAAATCGTAAAACGGCGATGAAAATAACGAAATTATAAACAATAGCAGCTGCATGGAAATATGTAGGAATATTCATCATAATACCATCTATCTTTATTAAAAGAAAAAAAAAGCATTCGAAGGAATAAAAAAAATTCCACGCACTGTTTTATTCGCTGTCCTCAAATTAGCGTTAATGGGTTAACTTTGTGTAGAATAATAATAATTATTGTTACAAACTAATCAGAAAGGAAGTGTAAGATTACGAAAGCTAACTCTTCTAAAACTAGATAGTTCACAAGAATGGCTGAATTTTAATTAAAATAATTCCGTGAATTTGCTAACTAATATTTAGAAAACACTATTATCTTAGAAAGTTCAGTCATGTAAAGCAGTTTAAGCTAAATTTGAACAGTTAAAATTCCTTAAGATACTTTAGACGTTGATTAACCTGATTAATCAGTTATTAAGTCTTAAACGGCTCGAATAATTATTTCGATTATGGAGATAAGGCTCCTAAAATAAATTTGCTTTTAATCCTAGACCATTATGCTTTATTAACCGTGAAGTTTCGTACTGGAAACTTTTATCGCAACAGGAAATTTATGAATAAAATAGTTATTAAAATCATTATTATAGTTTACTATTCGCACATGCATCATACGTCTTTCTTAGAAACCCAAAAGTACATTCTGATTTTTCAAACCAGAATTGAAATTATATTATTCCCGTACAGATTTGAAATTTTTTGAAGAAAGTGGAAACACTGAGAAGAAATATATGAGGCGTTTCGGATACGAAGGGCGGACTCAACAAATGGTGGTTTTCAGAAAAACGCATTTTAAAAGTTTTCCATAACTCAACAAAAAGGTATTAACGGTATTTTCGAAGTGGGATGTCTCACTTAGCGAATTTATGTCATCCCGCACTTTACGACCTGATTCCTATCCCCCCTTTGTCAGAAGCAACAGTTCCAGTCGAAGTAGTTTTATTGATAGCAGTACGCACTCGTTTTCCTGAAACACCAAGCGTACTGTAAAATGCTTTACGGAACACACTGTATTTCTCATTGATTATTAGTACAGTGTAGTCAGGACGCCGTAAAGTACGAAAGTTCCCCTTAAATAGGACCTTTTAACATCGTTGTTAATCACCAACTTTGATAAGTGCGAATTTTGTAGGTCGTAATTTCCCAGTTCCCAAAAAGCATTAAAAATTTGTTGAACATTATCTTGTCCTATTTTTGAGAAACATTGACAGCTACATGGCTCACCGATTTGACGTGATGGTACCATTGCATTCTTGTGTCTAGATACGTATTTTTCGCCTGAGTTCCTTTTCTTTTTTGCCTCCACCTTCTTCCAAGTCTTCTCCTTCTTCATTCGTTTTCTGGAGTATCCAGGAAATGCATTATCATCAGTATCCATCACTTCACACAGTAAGATGGCGATAACCCCAAAAACAACAATGCACGGGACAAGCGTCATAAGCAAACTAAATAAAGGATTTCATCATTCAGCGGAGCGCTCAGCGGAAGAGCGGGGGTCTTGAGTTCCCTTTCGTATCCGCCCTCTTAAGGCAGCTTCCAGCCAGCTTGGGTGTTGAGTTCGCCTTCCGTATCCGTCCTCTTAAGACAGTTTCCAGCCTGTTTGGTATCATTCTCTGTGTATTTTGAGAGGGAAAGAAGGGCGAACTCAAGATGAAAAATATAACTGTAGATTCTCTGTAGGGTCTAGATTCGGATGGAGAAAGAAAAATTTTGACCCGATTTTGAGTTCTCCCTTCGTATCCGCAACGCTTCATATGAAAACTTGAATAAATTGGGCCGTTAACACAAACGGTTCTATATAATATGACGTTGTAGATAAAGAAGAATCATATTTCTTTCAATTGCACCACTTCTGATAATAAAAAGACAGAAATTGTCAAAAGAGATTATTTATATATTTTCTGAAAAGTTATACAATGATTCGAATTTAAGACATACGTTGATATTTTTAATTTGAAATACTTATTAGGAAAAAGTGCCAATATAACTCCATTCAGAGTTACTGGTTATTTAAAAAAGCAAAAATTTGTGAAGTTAAATGTTTGAAGAATGTCTTTTTAAATGTAATTATTCATTAATATCGTTCTGATTTAGCATGGTAATAGAAAGTTGTTTTTGTCTGAACACTGGCCAATCATCAGCGTCAGACAAACTTCACGAATCCATTCGAATTCAAATAGTTATCACTTTTTATGGAAAGGTAAGAAATAAATATATTAATAATAATATAAATAATTCTGGCCTTCAAAATACATGGTATGAAAAAAAAATAACAATTGAAAAATAACATTAGAAAAGTACATAAATGAAAAAGATATTATTGATACTAATTCCTTCTGATAAAAATTATTTTTCACTTCATAATGCTGGAAATCTTCCATTTTTTCTTAAATAACACATGGGTTTTAATAAAAGAACATATATAAATACACAATTAAGAACAGCAATGATAATTTAATGCACAATTTTATTACAATAATTAAAAATCTGATAATCTATCAAACTCTGAAAATAATAGACTGCAAGACTGCTACTTGCAGACTTTATTCATGTTGTAAATTATATTGTTATAGTTTAAAAATACAAACAGATGGAAATAGGTGCAAATTGCGAACTTGCAAAAAATTAGAACTTTTTACTATTTTTTTATACAGCTCATCAGGTAGGGCAATAAAACAGGGAAAAATCGGAAACAGCTTTAAAGAAACTATTTAGTTACAAAGATTTGTTGAATTCTGAAGGCATATTTGTTCCAACAGAGGAAGGACATCCTCAACGATTATTAAGTAATTTATCAATCTGCTCATTAAGCATGTAAAGAATTGTGTTAAAACACAAACTAATTTCAATGATTATAACTGGAAACAGCGAAATCACATTTCATCGTTATAAATATCTATAGATATCAACATATATATATGTTGCTGATACTGCACACTTTTATAGTCTGGCGCCATGCTTTTTATATTCCTTAAATATGCTTTATAACATTTCTTTCTTCTTTTATCAACTCATCACTGCAGGAACTGTTCACATTTGACGCTATCAGCACAAAAGGACGTTTTTTGTGCTCAATAGAGCTTATGTTGTTTGACTGAATAAATCAAATTCCTTTTTATTCCTCTCATCTATTTATAAAACAAAAACAACTCCATAAACAGTATTTCTCTCTGTCGGCAATGTTGACTCAGGGGACTCTACATATTGATGTTCAATACTCATGAGAAATTTTCATTTGTTCTCCTTTTTTCTCGGGGCATTTAGCATTTCTTTCTGCCTCTTCATCCGAACTAGAAAAACTTTATCTTGAAAGGCTAGGCTAAGATAAGGTACGGCTTATAGAAGAATATATTCTATGATATCAAAATCGTATTTGCTAGTTGTTCTGTGAAAGTAAACAACAGTCTCCAAAAAAATTCTTTTCATTGCAACCTTTAAAGGCTTAGCTACCTTATAATCAAATGCGAATTATTTACATAAATCTCTGCTTTTATCAGTACTCACAAAATTATATATTTATATAACAAAAACAACGCCATAAACAGTATTTCCCTCTGTCTGCAATGTTGACTCATGGGACTCTACATATTGATATTCAATCCTCTTGAGAAATTTGCATTTCTTCTCTTTTTTTCCGGGGCATATAGAATTTATTTCTGCCTCTTCATCCGAGCTAGAAAAACTTTATCTCGAAAGACTAGGTTAAGATAAGGTACGGTTTATAAAGGAAGACATTCTATGACATGAAAATCGTATTTGCTAGTTGTTCTGTGAAATAGACTCAGTCTCCAAAAAAATATGCTCTTCGTTGCAACCTTTAAAGGCTTAGCTATCTTTTATTCGAATGCGAATTATTTACACAAATCTCTGCTTTTATCAGTACTCTAAAAATTATAATTTAATGTCTGATAAAATAAAATAACGAGAAGATAAAGAAGATACATTTGTGTTTACCTCTTGCTTTGAGGTTGCACATTAAATCCGTCTGGGACAAATGTCTTCGCACTGGTGGGGCGTGGAAGTTTGGACAGAAGACGCCGGCTCAGGTGTCCTCCTCGTCATCTGGCCACGGTTCAAAATGATGAATTTCTTCCCAAAATAGCCCTTGCGTTGCTTCAAAATGGAGCGTAAATATAACTAAACTATTCTTGCTTTGAGACAAAGGGTAGCAAATTATAATTCTTTGCTCATAAATGGTATTTAATTATTTTACTTGTTTATTTGATCTTGCAAACAGTCCTTATTTAAAATCCCTTTATATCAGGACATCAAAGGATAAAATAACAAAGAAATTCAAATTTGTTGGTTTCCTCTGAATATATATGTGTATTATTCTTGTTTCCTAATATGAAGTATTTGAACATTCTAAAATGACTCATTTTTGAATTTATAACTTTCAGGATTTTTTTAAAAAAATATTTTCCTATAAAATTGTTGAAGCACTTATTTCGATGGCAAATATAATTTCATTAAAAGAAAGGGTAAGGAAGAAAAGGACGAGGATAAGGATGTTAAGCATTTAAATGTGTAAGTTCCTTCGGAAATATGACAAAATCGTTAAAAAACTTCTTCAATTTCATCATTCTATTATCTCTACAAATCCAACATCTAGCATTAAATCATCTAAATATTAAAAACTAATCAATCTAAACAGCATCTAAACATTAAATTTATGTTTAGATTCAACGTTTGTAAATATATCCAAATGATTTTGACATGAATCGAAATGGTACTTATATGCAATGCTACATTAGTATATCGCAATTGCGAGCTGTAATTAACCGAGCTAAGCAAGATCAACGTTTTAACTACTCCATCTTTCAGCTCTTTGTCTGTAAATTTGTTTGGTACGAGATTACGAGCAAATTTGTCGATAAAATTTCCTTCAAATTTGGTACATATATTTCTTGAAGCAACAGATAACGGTGCATATGTTTTACTTCTATTTATTTTAATTCGGTAATAAAAATATTTTAATAATATATAATTATTATATTAATTAATTTAATTGGTAATAAAAGAGTGAGTGGCAAAGGAACATTAAGATTATGAGATCAGAGTTGTAAATAAACACAGTTCGCTTATAACTATGTATCGCTGTGTATCGTTATCCGCATTTCGCAAAATAAAGTTTATATATTTTTATAATCTTTAGCTATCTTTTAGTTCTAAATTTATATTTAAACTCACTGACCATCTAAACATTACTTTTATACCTTATATAACACATAAGTTACAGACACCCACCCCTATCTTCGTGAACGAGCACTCTGGCAGGATTCGTGGTGGGGTCCACCTTATATGACGCAGTCTTTAATTTAAAGAACTTTAAAAAATCGCTTGTAATTATTAAGCCTAAATCGAATTATTATACTCTTCTCGCCAAGAGATGCGATCTCCCCAAGATAATTTCGCCTGCTCTGCATATCGTCTGATCTTCATAGCAACGACAGATTTCCCCTTACTAAGTGCTTCTTGAAGTTTATACATTTTTTGCCAAATTGTAATATTTATTACCAAGTTATTTTGAGTTCCATCTTCTTAGTTCTAACGAAGTGAGTTGAAACAGTTACTTTAAATTGATACCTATTTAATAGTGAAGTTTCCTCTATGATAAGGGGACTTGGCACACTAAGAATTTCGGAAAATCCATGAAAATATCGATTTTTCAATTTCGAGTGGAAAATTATCCTTGAAGCTTTGACTTAATAATCTGAAAGTTTCAAAACAATCTGACAAATATTTAGTGAAATATGAAGTTATTTTGTCTTACACGTTATTAGGTGCCAAGCCCGCATCCAATGTTCAAATCATGCATATTTCTTGTGCAAGTTGCAGACACCTCATTTTTTCCATGAGAGCAAAGCAAGACAGTTATTCAAACAGAAACGATTTATTCTTTGTTTTTTTACAGTTTTACTGCTTTCGCTTCTTATTATTTACTAAGCACATTTGAATAATCATCATCATTACTGGTTTCCCTTCTCTTTTTGTTTAAATTTCTCACTGTCAATAAAATTTCAATAAAATTATTTTGAATTTTTGCTCAGTTATAATAGATATTTGATAAAGAGTACTGCGGATCGTTCTTCAAACGTTTTGACTAAAAAAAGTTTTAAAAAAGTAAAATTTTTCTAATTTTCCCTATATATGATGATGCTCATTAAAAATTATGGTAATAATATATATTAATAAAATTGATACCTTAGGACTTGCAAATGTCAGGTTATTGCTATAAAAAAATTAGCTTGATATAAGTTGCTGCTATTACAATTTTATTGTGTTGAAATCTTTAAAGCTGTTTTTCTCAGTTTGCTTTTTTACAAAATTTTTTCTGCGACAAAACGCTAAAAATCAATTTCTTTTTATTCTAATTACTTGAATTTTTTTTCCTCCACTCACAAATGCATGCTTAATAGAATTAGAGATGAATTTGTAAAAAAATTGATTGAAAATGTTTTTAAAATGCACAAAGTGAAAAATTCTGATATTTTCCAAAAATTTTCAAAAATTATTGAAATTTTTTTCTCAGAAACTAATGAAGATATCAAAACCCCGATACCTATTTATATTAAGTACATTGAGAGGTACCATTCTAAAAACATTTGGGGGAAAATATTAAAAATTGTATGAGATGTTGAGCATTTTAAAAAAAGGCTTAATTTCTTTAAAAAAAATTTTAATTTTTAAATTTGAAACTTTTGAAAATGAAAAATATTTTAGAAATTTAAGTTTCTGCACAGTTTACATCTATCTACTACAAAATTAAATGAGTTTGATCAAAATTGTAGACAAAATTTTTTTTATACCAAGTCCCCTTAGGATTGAAGTTTTCTCTGTGATTTTTTGGTCCCATCTTTTAAAAATATTTTTATTTGTCGCAGAAGGAAAAACGAAGTAAAAGAGCTAGAGATGCTGCTGAATTAGACAAGCAATATGAAATTTCTGAAACATTTCCAAACAGCGTTGATTTATTGAACGAAATCCAACAATTGCAGTAATGCAAGTTAAAGTATTAAAAAATCGTCAACTTCCACTACCTTCTTCAAAAATTGATCCAAATATTGCTTCAGTTCTCACTACGTTAATGGAACCTCAAGCATAGTCATTAGAACTAGAAATAAATTCCCCAAATGTAATACCAATTACATCAACTACCAATACGACAAATTCTATTCAAACGTTTCAAGGAAATATAATTGATAATGCTTCTGAGAGGATAAAAGAAGATGAAAGAATTTCAACACTTACAAACTGAAGAAATGAACTCAAATTGACAAAATCTATCTCACGAGTTGCCGGATCAGCTAAAAATTGGCAAAGTACTCAGGGTTACCGTTCTAATGACTGATCTGATAGAAAGCTGCTATCATATCAAAATTTAAAAGGCGCATTGCATTGCAAGAATTTTTAGCACATCAAAGTGATCGTAAACTTAAGAGGAACGAAAGCTTAGTAGATTGCATTTACACAAAAGACGCTCTCTTGGAAAAACTCCTTTTATTGTTCCCCAATCTGAGAGCATTTCGATGATTATCGGCGACATTACTGCACAAAAGTGGCAAATTCCTTTAGCTACACAAATTCTACCGACTGCAGCATATAGCTATAAAAGAAATAGTTTAGTTGGTAAATGAGTTTAAATATAATTTTAGAACTAAAAGAGAGCCAAAGATTATAAAAATAGATAAACTTTATTTAGCGAAATGCGGTTAACGATACACAGCGATACATAATTATAATCGAACTGTGTTTATTTACAACTCTGATCTCCTAATCTTAATGTTCCGTTGCCAAACTCACTTCTTTATTACCAAAATATAAGCTTTAAAAATAATGGGAGTCTTACATTATAATAAGAACCGTTTTGTAGAATCACCGGAGAACCGTTCACGAAAAGAGAGAAACAAGATTAGATGGAAATAAACAGAACAGCTATCAAAAAATTTATGTTTAACCTTTATATTTTCCCGAATATTCGTGCTATTTTTACGAAACTGCATGCAAATATAATTCACATCAAACGAAACCATTGATGAAAGTTTCATCTCTTTATCAGCTTTCTGTGAAACGGTATGAGTCGAAATCCCTTTTGGTTTCCCCCGTTAATGCCGTCGTGACGAGATTTTCACTGCAAAATGTGAGCTCCGACTACTGTATGTACCACGGCTCTCCGCAACTGATTGCGAATCATTTTGTTGCACCTTAAAAATTGTGCTAAACTTTTGTAAACCAGTGTATATCCTCGTCAGTCAAATTATGATGCACAGTGTCTCTACAAACAATGTTGGCTTCACAATCAATAGCATTTGCTATGCTTTTAAAAAATGCAATGTAGAGAAAATTTTAGTTTTTTCTTTTAGTTGTTGGGGGGGGGGCGATCTTTTTCCCAGCTATCTCTATAGATTCCGGCTTCATCATTCAGATATTTGCACATGCGGGGAAAAGGGAAACCCTCTCCATTACGCAACTTCTTGTCACATGACATGATTTTTATAATATCTGGCGGATAATATTTTTAAATGTAAATCCGCATCGGAATTCTAATTTGAGCAATTAAAGATACATTGATGCTGAAAATCAACATAACTATTTTGCAAGCTTAAATTACAAGCAAATTCTCAAACTTGAAACAACTCTGGAAGGTTATATTTTGTGAAGAAATAATTATATATACATCTGTTGCATTTATTTACTAATATTTTGTAGATGAATATTATGGTTCTTAGTGATAAACAATACACTCTTTAAAACTTATTGTAATGGGCTTGAAGTTATTATTTTTTAGTCTTTCCACTATTTAAATTTCTCTGTATATCAAATATATTGACATTTCAAATATTGACAATTATAAAATTTGCCTATATTGACATTTTTATTTATAAATGCGAATACGACATAATATTACTTATCTTCAGAAGATACAGATGTATCATCGAAATCCTAATGGCACCATGGGAAGTTATACATATTTCGCCTATGACATGATAAAAGGCAGGCATAGTAGCACTTCATAACGACTTGATGAAAAAGAAATTCTGCCGATGGCTAAAATTTCATTAAGTGTGCTTCAAATATTAAGCTGTAAATACATAAATCAAACATTTATTCTCTCAAATTTTATAGCAAAATATACTTTTTCATTATTTAAAAATGTTGCTTCCACAAAAGAACACAGAAATCACAAAATAAATTCGTATTTCTTTTAATAGTATGTAACGACGTAGGTCACAGTTTGAAATCCAGAATTTTAATGGAATCCTTGAACTCTACCATGCAATTGCACCCGTTTCGATTATATTATTCATGCATTCCCTTAAAATCATAAACACTCAGCGGAATACTTTCAAATGAATATTTTATTCCTTTGAAATATCGCAGGCACAAATAAATCTTTTTCACATTTGAATCGACTTTTGGATGCTAAATGAAAATAATATTATTGTTTCAGAAAATTGTAATTGAGAAAAAAATGGACAAGTTATTACACACGGAAAATGAGAATTTTCGTTTTTATTTTCTGAAATGCTCTCAGAAACCAAAACATTGAATGCTCTTCATTTAATGGTGTTTAATACAAGGATAATAAAGAATGCCTCTATATTCTTTCAAACTTATTGCAATATTTTTAGCATCTGTCGGCATAGGAGTTAATAGAGCTGATCATTTTTCATTAATTATTCAACAAACAATTTTTCCCTTTTTCTTTGAGGTTTATGGAAAGGTCTATTTATTTTAAAGTATTAAGGTGCATTTTCACCCCAATAGCATTTATGGAAGAAGTGTTGTTTGTATTTAGTTTATTTCCATTTGATGGCGCAATTATTTGTTTTCGATATGTGTGATGATACGAATAAAAGTACGTTAGAAAAATTTTAAAGGAATAATAAATTTTAAAAGCCCCGTAATCTAAGCTTTTCTTGTGTTCTCTGTTCCAAGACTCAAGAATAATTTAGAAAAAAGTCATTTTATATTATTGACCAAAATCGTGCAATTTCAAATGATGGGTTTTTCTTGATTATCAAAATCACAAAGAGAGGCCATTCATATAATTTGTTAACACATTTTTTTATCTTATGCGATAGATCTGCCGAATTCGGTATCACACTTAAATATTTAAACTATCAAACTCAAGCATTTGCTTTATAACCACTCTAGCGAACACATAGGAATATGATTTACTTTTCACTTCAAGTTCACTCTAGAAATGTTTCACTCAGAAAGATCCTTTCTTCTACTTCAGATGGGGATTCAGACATTCCAACGATGCCAAAAGAAAATTCAATAACCTTAGAGCAAATCATTCAAAATAAGCAAATATCAGCGAAAAATACGTTTCCCTCGAAGAGTTTCAGAGAAACTGTCTTAGAAGTGGAATTCTTCGAACTTTTCATTCCTTCTATAAGCCCTGAGGACAGTACTTGTGAAGACACACATGACCACTCACGGAAGGACGTTACAGACAGAAAAGAAAAATATGTCTTATATTAGACTCCAGAAGTTACCACGGATCTGTGTACTTTATCAGAGGATTATTTACTGGTAGAGTATTTTTCGCTTGGGGTAGTGGAAATCTGTCTTAAGAGTTCTTTCTGTAACGTCGGTCATCATGAGTCCTCTCCCGACACACCCTCTATCTTCCGTCATTAATCTCATATCGATCCTCCTTAGAAAGGATTTTATAGGAAAAAAGAACGTAATACGGCCATCAGTGGGCAATTAGGGACACGTGTGGAATGTTATTCGCAGAAAAATGGGTATCTCGGAATCGTATTCGATTCTCAGTGTAGCGGAATGTACTCCATGTTTGGATTTTATTTTCGGGATTATATATTTCAGTGTCAAACAGGGTATAAGGGAAATAAATAAAAATACATGGAAAATGATTTATAGAGGAACTGAATATTGATATATAGAAGGGTTATACAATTTTCACTAATTTTAAATATCAATATTTTAAATTTAATTTGTTTTAAAATCCTTTAGGTCTAGAGATTACCACCACTGAGAATTGCTTAAAAATAGGAACATATCCTTCCTGGTGATTGGATTTAAATATATCTGGGTTTATGTTAGGATGCATCAGATTGATATCGGTAAATACTCATATTTTCAGATATTCATTTTTGATTTTACTTTTGAAGATATCGAATTTATATGAAATTATTTTAAATTGATATATGTCAATAAAGATGTATTGTAATTACGTTAACATTCAGTAGATTTAATAGTAGAATATTGTTGAAGTTATATTGACTTGTGTTGAAAATTTTAACAAATCTTATGAGGATGTTTTTAAAAGAAATCTTTTGAAGATTAAATGATTCGTATTTTATTCTAATGATCATTATACATTAATATTTTTATTATATTTTTAGTTCATTCTCTGTCAAAAACCAGAATTTAATACTGACATTTATTGTACAATTTGCTCAAAATTTTTTTACTGCAATTTCTCAGGTAGGTTTAAGTTTATATTGAAAAAAATGGCTTGTTGCCTAATAATAACTTGTCATTACGTTATGATGAGTATTCTCATTAGCTAATTGCCATCGAGTGGAAAATGGGGATTTTCCTCTAAGAGTCGAATATAAGCAAATATCTAGCCTTCAGAAATTTATGAGTGAATAATTAAAATCCCCTTAATACAAAATAAAATTCAAATTAATTACTCAATAGATTAATAGCTCAAATACTGCAAATCGTATCATGAGATAAAATAAACTGTTTCATTTACAAACTCCCAACACATTATTAACCAGTTTTAGAATTCTTCCCAGTTGCTTATTCTTGAGATACTAGAAGATTTGTACCCGTCAACAATACCTCATATATGACTGTCACAGATTTACTAACGAAAATTGTAGTAGAAAATCCCATGTACATTGCAGAGTGCTTTAAGAAATAAAAAACGTGGATGAAAAACGGAACTGATTATTCAATTGACGTTAACTTGCATTTTGTAAATGACTTTATATTTAACAATAACTTTCTTTTTTTTCCAGAGTGAAAATCATGCAAAATCCATTAATAGAAAAAATGTATCTTCAAAATTCAAAATAAAAATTGCCGAAAGAAAATATTAGCAATGGCCTGCACTACAAATTCAAATCTTAAGAAAGAAACCTTTTTAACAAAAACGAAAGTATTCTAAATTAATAGCATGAAAAACAGAACTCATTAATCAATTGCCACAAACTTTCGTTTTATAAATAACTTTTCTTTTAACAATTAGTTTAGTTTTGTCTGAGTAAAAATAAAGAAAAATTAACACTTTGTCATTATTTATATATAATTAATTCAAAAAGAATTTATAATGACCTTCCTTTTAAATATTCAATTCAAAAATTAGGTACGTGAAAGGAAAGAAAATTACGGATGCATGTAATTTCATAACAATTACAATGCATTATGTTTTGTTCACCAACACTGAAATCAAAACACATTAAGGAAATTTGAATAAAAACAATTTGTAAGAAACTTTGAAAATACTTATAGTCTGTTTCCTTCTAGAGAAATCTTAACTATTCATATTGCTTACCAGTCCGTTGGATATTTTGAAGGTGCCATAATTTAGCAAAATGTTTCAATGTTTCCTTAAACACGGAAGGAAACATTACACAAAATAAAAAAAAATAATGCTGAAACATTTAGGAAAATAAAATAATTCTGGTATAACTCTTGTGTGATATTAAATCATCATAGATTTAAACAGCATCCTGTGTATACGCTAACTTGCAGACAGTTGATGGGAAATTTATGATCTCATAAGCTGCCAGAATCCTTTTGGCAAGTAGCCAAATTCCAGAGTGTTACCGAAATTTCTGGCCTTGACAATCTGGTTCATTTGATTTCTGGTTTTCAGAATCTTGCATAATCTTATAGTTTTTTCAACTAAATAAATAAAAGCAAAATCAATGCATGATTATTTTCATAATATTCAGTTAATTTTTTCCGTTTCTTATTCAATCATAGAATCTGTCCATCTTATTATAAAATAAAAAATGTGCTTATTTTACTCTTTTATATTACTGATTACAGTAAAAGGAAGCAGTTAACAGATTTATCGGTATTAAAAAAAGAAGTATTTAATCAGAACAATTGTGGAATACTTATTCCTGATATAAGAGTACGTTTTGTTCTTGATTAAAAATTATGAGATTAGTTAAAGAGTAAAAGGAACAAAAATTGGATCGTTGGATAAAGAGTTCCCACTTAAATAAGGGCCACCCCTCTTAACTTCAGAAGGGTGGTAGCTGTAGTCATGAAAATAGAGTTTAGGAATAATAAAATGTCTATGCTCTATGCGATGGGATCACTTACAGAGACACCTGGTGCCGGAGATAGCGTTATATCTCGAAAACGATGCCAAATAGTGGGATTGACAATTACACAGTTGTAGAGCATTATTGATTTAGTACAAAAATACACCTTGTACACATTAATCCAAAGGACAGAACGCTTAAAATGCACATTTCAATCTTCGCGATTTTCAAAATTATGATGTCACAAAGAGGGTTAATAAGAGAAAAAACAATTAGTCATCGCAAGATACCTTTATTTTCGGTGTTCAAAGTGCTCTCCGTCATCTACAATACAGATATGAGCCCTTGTTTCCTATATCATTTTGCATGCGTTTTAGCATGTAGTTGCTGCTCTAGCACAAGCAACAGTAATACGTTATCGAATGTCCTGTAGTGTTGGCGTAAAGATGTCATTCACCAGGTACTGCTTCACTGATGATGCTTTGTGCGATGGCGCACCGTCATGTTGGAACCAGACGTTCCGGAGCTGAAAACAATGAAATGTGCAATTTATGATTTCTGTTTTTAGAATTCATGACCATAAGGTGTCTTTTTGTACTACACTGATTTATGCTCTGCAACTTTGTAATTGACATTTCCACCCTATTTTGTATCGTTTTCGAGATAGGAACTCTAACTTTAGAGTTTGTCGCCAGGTGGCGCTGCAAGTGGGCTTATAGCATAACTCATAGAAATTTTACTATGCCTAGACACTACTTTCATGAAAATAGCTGCCATCCTTTTGAAGTTAAAAGACGGTGGCCTTTATTTAAGTAAGAATCCTCTACATTTTTAAGTTGAAGGCATATCATTCATTAATATTTTGGGAGAAATTTAGTTGAAATTCTAGTTTCATATTTTTTGAAACGAATGTTTCAAGAATCTTAATAAATGACTTTTAAAGGGCTTCATGCAAAAGGAGAAGGGAAAAAATAAAATTGGATAATACGAGTTGCTTAATATTCTTCGTAATTCGTCTTGTTATTATTTGAGAATTTATTCAATATACAAATTCATAAATATATTTTCATATTTTATATTCAAAATTCAGTATTCATTATCGTATTAGAAAATTGAGATTTTAAAACTTTCCAAACCAACGAGATGCTTTTCTTAATTTTAAATTCGATCTACAATATTTTGTGTCTAAGTTGAAACCGTGGTTACCGTTCATTCGGTAAGTAATTCAATATGTATGGCACGGCAAATTTAAAATCATGATGATGCACTCATTACAACGATCAAGAATTAATTCTTCTTATATGTAACGAAATAAAATTAATGCGAAGATATAGGTGCAGATAATTGAATTGCATAAAACTGAGTTATAGTGCAGCAATTAACATTCTTTAATATTTAAATCTTAATTAAAAATATATTGTAAAATTTAAAGAAAATGAATAAACCTTTTTGGATACTCAAAAAATAAAGAATTGAATAAACTATAATTTTAAAGTGTTACTCTGTAAAAACATATTTTCCGATAGTTCTGACATTCCAAACAAATGAAACATAATTTTGCAACGTAGTAACTTTCTTTTAGTAAAACAAAAATATTTCGTTGAGAAATTGTGAATTAGGAAAAAAGGATTTTACTCTAGTGAAAAATATAGAATAGCTGAAGTTTTGATTGCTCGAGAATATCTTGAGAATGTAAGGCAAATTTACGATCAGACAATAAACATTCACGCTTGCAGTAAAAGCGTTTTACAAAATCGTAAACCTAACTCCGTCGAACTTTTCTTATTAAGTGTTAAGAAATAATAAAAAAAGGCAATTTCGTTGTTTTTACTTTCTACTTGGGAAAAGGGTTTTGACTTTGCGCTTTAACACTCAAAATAAGAAAAGGGCAAAACTAAATAAAAAGAATAAAAAGGAAGGAAAAGAAATTGGAGAAACAAACATAGAATTTAAGTTTAATATATTTTATAGCCCAAATCTAAGTACTTTGTATTGTAATAGATGTTGTTGATGTATCCAGAAAAGTTATATGAATTTGAAATACATAGTTTTGAATTTTTTGATTAACGTAAAAATAGCAGGATTTTTTGTTTTGCCTGGAAAGTTTCAAAAGTTGAAACGTATTATTGTCCTTCTATTAAAACTTTATAAAAATTTAATTAAGAATCCTGTTAAAAGTATACCCTTATACTAATGCTTCTCTTTATTACTGCTGATGGTGATATACTTGATCATTAGTTACACCAATAAAATTATATTTCTATAACTCTGTGTAGAATTATTGTTATTATTGCTACTTTTAGAAACTAAACAAAAGGGAAGTGTAAGATTTCGAAAGCCAGGTTTTCTAAAACAAGATACTTTACAAAACTAGATTCTGGGTCACATGAGATACTAGGGAAATTCCTTTTGGTAATTTGTCTTGACTATTGTCTGTATTTCATAAAGAAAAGTATTCCAGATGTTTTTTTTTTGAATCCACGCAGATAAGTGAAGCCTTGTTAAAGTGCATCTGGTGGAATTTTTTGAAATTATTCATATTTGTTCAGTCTTAATTTCTTCAGAATTTCATTCTTTTTATTAGTGATTTTTGGTATTTACATTGTTATCTTGATTGCTTGCAGCATTAGTACTCTCCAGATGCTTTGTATGCTTCTTATTTTATTTTTCTCCTATTGAATCGAGTTTTTACGCTTAATGCCATTGTCCTATCTGTTTATTTTTTATAAAAATAGAGGAATTTTAATTTAAATAAATCCATGAATTTGCTAAGTAATATTTGTAACCACAATGTTTTCCAAGCTCGCCACCTAGCGGCCGTTGGAGGAGACGGCCAGTCCATGTTCTGGAGTCCACGATTAAACATGGTGTTCTGCCCCGAGTGATTGTATATTTTATGTCCTGAAGCCTTTTGTCCTTAATTTTTTGTCCCTATATGGTGTGTCCTTTTGTGTTTGATTAAAAGTGTTTAAATAAATCAAGATCCCGTTCTTTGATGGCTACTGTTATCCCTGGCAGAAATTAAATTATGGTGCCCAAATGCTTACATATTTAGAAAATACAAATTTCTAAGAATTATTTCAGTCATGTAAAGTAGTTTAAGCTAAATTTGAGTTGTGAAAATCCCGTAACATACTTTAGACGTTGATTAATCGGATTAATTAGCGTATAATTCTTAAGCGACTTGACTAATTATTTCGGTTATGGAGGTTAGGCTCCTAAAATAAATTTGGTTTTAATCCTAGACAATTATGCTTTATTAACCGTGAAGTTTTGCAGTGGAATCTCTCATCGCATCAGGGAATTTATGAATAAATTAATTATTAAAATCGTTATTATAGTTTACAAATGTACTTTCATATAACACGTCTTTCTTTGAACCAAAACGTACATTCTGAGTTGTAATGAGAGAATTGAAATTATATTATTTCCGTACAGATTTTTGAGATTTACTTTTGAAGTAAGAAATATATGAAAACTTTAAGAAATGCGGCCTGTTGATGCAAACGTCATTGCATACAATGACGTTCTAGACGGGGAAAAATCACATTTCTTTCAAATTCTCCACTTCTGATAATAAAAGAAAGATAATTGTCAAAATCTATTATTTAAACAATTTTTGAAAAAATTATACAATGATTCAAATTTAGATGTATGGTAATATTTTTTAACGATTGAACTCCACATGTCAAAACGTCATCAGTTGATCACAAGAACGATCAAACGAATTAAAACTGTTAATTAGGAAATAATTTCAGTGTAATTCATTTAGAATTACTGGTTATTTTTAAAAAAAGCATAAATTCATGAATCAAAATGTTTTAAAAATATATTATTAAATTTGATTATTTATTACATTCATTCTGATTTATCACAACAATCGAAAGTTATTTATTTAAACATCGGCATTAAAAAAACATCAGAGAACGAATTCATTAAAATTCAAATCGTTGTCACTTGTTATGGCAATGTAGGCAACAAATATAAAGGAAGAAAGCCTGAATATGATATTAGAAAGCCTGAATGTAATATATTCAAGCTTTCTAAATGATTTTATCAGAAGAAAAGGAATATAAAATTACATGAATGAAAAAAATAATATTAATACTAATTCGTTCCGATATAAATATTTTTCTATCCATCCTCCATTGCCACTTAAATAGCACATGAATTTTAATTAATGAACATGTATAAATACGCAATTAATTACAACACTAACAATTTAATTACCTGACTATAAAATTAGCACACAACAAGATTTTTTTGCAGACTTTATTTATATATTGTAAATTTTATCATCATAATTTAAAAATGTTACTTTATAGAAAAATGTATAAGTTACCATCTTGTAAAACATTATAACTTTTTACCATTTATATATGCTACGGTCAATGTTGTAAATCTGTTATTATGCATAATTACCAGATTTTTGATGCCTGTTATTAAGCACAATTACGGCAGTGATTGTACATAATAACAAATTTCCTACATTGATGGTAACATATATACAGCTCATCAGGAAGGGAAATAGAACTGCGCCCAATCTGAAAAACCCCATAAAGAAAATATTTAGTTTAAAGATTTTTTGAATACAGAAGTCATATTTGTTAGAACACTAGAAGGAAATTCTCAACGTCTATTAAATAAAATATTAGTCTGCTCATTAAGCATGTAAAAAATTCTCTTAAAATTGGTGAAAATTTTAATAATTATACTTGGAAACAGCGAAATCACATTTCATTTGTGAAAAAATGATTTATTCATTCATAAATATTTGTGTATTTTAATACTATACACTTTCATAAACTTTTGCAATGCCTAGCATATTTTTAATATACTCTTTATGAGATTTCTTTTTTTCGAAGCTTTCTCAAATCTTCATAGAAGAAACTGTTTGGATTTGACGCTATCAGTACAGAAAAAAGTTTCATCAGCTCTGCAGAGCTTATGTTGTATGATTGAATAAATCAAATTTCTTTTTATTCCTTTCATCTACTTGTATAACAAAAACAACTCCATGGAAAGTACTTCCCTCTGTTGGTAATGTTGACTCAGGGGACTATACATATTGATGTTCAATCCTCATGAGGAATTTTCATTTGTTCCTTTTCCTTTTTCCCGGGCATTTAGCATTTCTTGCTGCTTCTTCATCCAATCCAATTCTTTATTGAACCACTATAATGAAACATAGTTTCTTTTCTGGTTTTCATAGTTAAGCTTGATTATAATAATTTTAAGTGCATTGTGATATCAAAAAATTATATCATATTATGATAAGGATGTTTGATTAAAGTAAACTGAAATAAAAAAAATCTTAGAAGCCATATATACTCTTCGATTGAAAAAACGAGTCTGTTACGGCAACAGACTTATATAAATTGATGGAACGATCGTTTTAGATTATCTAGATTTAATGATAATAATAATTTAAATAAATAAAATTGAGAAGGTTGAAGCAATATTCGGAAAAATATAACCACATTTAAATCTTATTACGTAATTTACATTTACACTCAAGAAAACTTACTCCGTAATTCTTGGTGATGAAAGTTTCGATATGCTGTTAAATGCTTCTAGTGTATTTTTCGAATTATCATGATTTCCTCTGCAAAATTGTGTTACAAAAGAATCGCACAATTAAGGCGAGTGAAAATTCAATTCCATTCATTTGTATTATTGTGCGGAAGACAAACCTCTCCAAAATAAAACTTACCCAAAATACAAAATTTCAAAATTAAAGATATAACGACGCATCAAATTTAAGAACCATGTACAGATATTTTGCGTAACTAAATTACAAGCATTTCCTGAAATTATTAACTATCCTATTTTGCTAAGAAACACTAATATACATGTATTACATAAACGTATTATGATTTTATCAATGGATACCATTTGTCCACAAATATTGAATAATACCCTTCTTAAAATGTCTAGAAGTGAAATTCTCCAAAGGTGATATTTTTTATTTCTACTCTTTAAACTTTGTGTTACGTGGGAAGATTCTTCAATCAGAGCTGCTTGTTACTGCGTATTTGAAATAAAATTTAGCTTATCTTCAGGATATACAAATGAATTTTCCAAATTCAAAGGCAGCATTAATAATCATGCATATTACATTAGAAAAGATAGACTTTTCTCAAATAGCAGTTTGAAAGGAATTGATGGATATAAATTTTCCAACGTCTAAAATTGTGTTGGTAAAAACGCGTTGAGCTTATATCAAATATCCTTCACATTAGTCTAAATTACAGAACAAACTATACACTTTTACGATAAAAAAATAGTGCTTTCGATAAACACCGAACGCCATTAAATAAATTTCTGTTCCTTTTATTCAACGTAGTCCAAATTTGAAATCATGAAATCATTTGGAATCAAATACTTTTATCTCTTGTAAATGTTTCCATTACACTAGTCAGGAATTTCTTTGGAACGGAAATTACTCAGGGGAGGTATTTTCTATGAATACTTTATTCTTTCGAAATATTAAAAGCGTACATAAATCTTCTTCAGAGATTGATTTTTTAAAATGTTGAATGCACTCGTTTTGAAAAGAATATTTGATGTTTTCAGACACTTTAATTGAAAACAAAATGAGGTATATTGAAGTAGTAGCGATTTCGAATAAATAATCTTCAATTCTAAGATACGGAATAAATTATAAATGATACATTCGTTTTCATTCTCTGTTGTGCTTATAGAATCTAAGTGCATTTTATAATTTTCATTGATTAAGTTTTGATACAAATAAATGAACGAATACCATAAGGCTTACATATTATATACAAATTTTTAAAAATGGATCAATTTTTTCACATTTGCAAAGATTGAATTCATCATTTATTTTCCCTTTTTGGATGAATGATGTATTTTTTTTGACTGGAAATGCATATCTTTCTATTTTATATTTTTATAATTTTCAGAATTTAAAGGTATTCAAATTTTTTCTGTTACTTAATATTTAGTTGCTCATCATATACATCAATTATGTACAATATTTTATGACTGCACTCAAATTTAAACAAGTGATATACAGGTATTAGCTCGTTGATAAATTGCTTTGTGCTAAAGGTTGTATATTAATATTTTTAAATAGTATGGAAAGTTCCATTAGATGCAAATAGAACTGAAAAAATCTATGTATTATATATTTGAGGAATATATTTAATAACAGAATTCTAAAAATAGACCCTACTACGGAAATAAAATTTTCCATTTAATCTCCCTTGAATACATATGCTTAAAAATATGTTTTTATATTGGACAGCAAAATGCATTTCCAGTAAAAAAAAAACATCATTCATCCGAAAAGGGAAAATAAATGATGAATTTAATCTTTGCAAATGTGAAAAAATTGATCCATTTTTAAACATTTGTATATAATATGTCTTCTGCCACTTTCGGTCAGAAATTGTTTGTTATTAACGAATGCTGACGAAAGACAATTCTCGTTCTGAAATACCAATATTATTTCAGAGAGAATTCAGATCTCTATTCAAAATTTTTATACTTTATTTGACCATCAGAAAAAAATTAATTCATATGCATTATTTAGGTTTATGTCGAAAAAAAATTAAGAAAAACGAAAACATGTTTGTATTTGTATTTATTAAAAGCTTCGGAATTTTTAGATATTCATCTTTTTCCGCAGTTCCTTTAAATAAGATAAAAATGTGTATTTGAATGTATCCTGCAAGGAACAATTTCAAATTTAAGTTTTGACCTATGAATTACGTGATTCCGACGACAGAATACCTGATTGGTATTTCAAATCTGTAAATGGATACTATATAATGTTAAATTCTAGTTCTATTTTTTTTAAAAATCGCACATTTACGATTTTGAAAGTTTTTTTTCATAAGAATAATGTATCTTACCAACTGACTAACATGCTTAAAAACAAATTCATAACAAATTTTTATATCGTGCTCCAATCATCGTACATGTAAATAAATCATTCCTAAAATATCTTGTATTAAATTTATTTGAAAGGAAATTGGATGAGATGTATAGGAAATGGGCATCATAATTTTGAAACCTGGTCTAATAACAAGCTAAATTTACACTTAATTCTCTTAGTATCCACTCTACAATGAAGTGAGGTTCATGAAGATTGATTCAACTTGCACCAAGCCCTTTATATGTCATCCTCGGAAACGAATATCTAACTATTTTACTTTCAAAATAGAAAAAAGAATATCTCTTATCAAGCTATAGAAAACCATTTTTCAAAATTGGTAAATAACAGTAATTTGATAAATTACTTATTACAGTGGTTACATATTATTATGCACACTGAAAATAACTAATTTTTTAAATGAACAAATTGATGTTTTTCAATATCTTAATAACCGTAGATGCCATGGAAATGAAATAAACAAACAGACATGGTTCATTTTATAATGAAATATCAGGCTGTTGGGAATGTGTAAGCACGCTTTTATTAAAATATATATTCTCTGAATTCATTTAATTTAATTGCAGTCTTCTAAATTGAGAAATGCTTAATATTTTTTTACGTCCAGTATAACTAACTGAATTATAAAGGTAACATTAGAAGACTTTCGCTCATATATTGGAATTAAGTAGATTGCAAAAAGTCATCTAATTTTGTTTCTTCATTTTCCCGGAATCAATGTCGCTCTGTGAGAATTCAATTATTCAAACTCTAGCTCTGTTGTCTGTAAATAGAACAATTGCGTATTAAAACTGCTTTGTCTGGAGAGATACCCATTACGTTTGGTGTTTGTAGATGTTGATATTTAGGATTTGTTTTTCTCTTATAAAGATAGAGTTAAAAACATTTTAAAAACAAATGAAGTTCAGTATTGCTAAAACCTGGCGAAAAAAAATTCGTTCTGACACAGTGATATATTTATCTTATACCATTTGACAAAATGAATACTAGAACGAACCAAATTAAAAGTACAGGCATATTAATATGAAGTATGAATTCAATATTTTTCTTACTTAAAAGCAAGGCAAAAAACCCAGATAGCAATTTTATCTTGCAGCAAGCTTGCCAGAAATTTGACATGACAAGAGTGAAAGATTGCGACAAGTTTGACATTACAAGAGTGCAAGCTTGTAACAAGTTTGAAACAAGTTATCGCAAGCTTCGAAGGGACGAAATTGCAGCAAGCTTGCCGCGTCATACTCATTGCAAATTATAGCAAAAACGGAATACGAACACAACCTCGGAATAGAGCTCACGATCTACCGCTTGGTAGCCTGACGTCTAAACCACTCGGCCAGCTCGTCTACGAGAGGAGAAGATAAATTTCGCTAATACATAGTTCGATTCGTATACGATTTATTTTAAACTGTTTTCTTGATTTCATTAATTTTTTGAGTTGAGAATATGATTTGAAGTCATAGAGAGAGCGAGTTTCGCTAATAACTACGTTTTGCTAGTAGAATAAATTATGACATTAGAGTTCAAAAGTAATGACTTTAAAATGGGACAAAATGTATAAGTTTATTTTTCAATAAACATTGACTGTTTTTTCGTTTTAATTTTGTTTAAAAACGTTAAAATTTCAACATTCAGAAAAAGTCGATATAGTTTTCTTTAAAGTGCGAGTTCTATATTTAGTAAAAAGATGTAAAATGTTTCAAATTTTTTTTTTTATAAAAAAGTTATTTTTTCACAAATTATTATTGATTTTTTGAATTAACAAAAAGAAGGACGGTCTAGGAGATGCCAATAAAAATCGAATGTTTTTGAAACAGAGACAAAGATAATAATCTCTTTGCGCTATCTTTGCATCAAGCTTGTTTTGCAAACTTGCAATGCAAGGAGGTGGCGCTATTTGTCACAGCGAACTTGTGGCAAGCGCGTTTCGCAAGCGAGGGTGGCGCTAGTTGTCACGGCGAACTTGCTACAAGTTCGCTTCAAGTTTGACTCGTCAAATTTGCTTTGACAAGGAAATATCAAGTCAAAATCAAACTTGCTTCAAACTTACGTGCTATCCGGGAATTTGTTATTTTTACTGAAACAAAGACTTCTAAGCCGATGGTAAGAAATAACAACCGTTCAGTGTATTTCCCAAAGAAATCATGTTCTCTCTTTCTCATTTCTCTAAGCTCATCTTTTATTTTATTTAAGAAACATTTCGACAGCAAAAGTCACACTGTTCAATTTTCAGAAACCAACTCACATTTTTAATCATGTAAAATCAAATAAGCAGCTTCGTCGCAATTTTTTTATTGCAAAATATATATTATTTATGCCTTTTTAATACATGAAATCTCAAATTCCTGTGATATACCCAAAATGTAAGGAATTCAAATAAATATAAAAATAAAATTAATAATATATAACAGTATAGAATTCCGTGGTTAAATTCCTTGAAGCTTATAATATATAAACAATTGCATTAAGTTTAGGAAGCTGAATTCCACAATGTACACTCGAGAAATATAACCCTCTCATAGCGAGCGAGTCGGTCCGGGAGTTATAAAAATTTCCCCTTAACATCGAAAAAGGCCGGTCTGAGGCAGTTGGCTTCTTTTGAATTGAGGTGAGGTGAGGTCAGAGATCGCTTAGGAGATAAGCCCGGTAGGAGGGTTCAGTTATCCTTGCAAACCACAGCCCATTTCGTGCGCCTAAAGGGAAGGTTAGAGCAGGGGGTGGGATGGTGGGGATTATCCCCACACATTTTGGGAGAGTCCAATTCATATCGTTTCCTTCCGAAAAGTAACGGTTTTAAAGGATCTAGAAGAAAAAGTCGCCTCTGGGGTTAAAGAGAAAACCGGAAATTTATATTCTGAATTAGGGTCTTAGTGTCATCTCCAACACATATATACATTTCGTTGGAATTATTTTTACATTGCACATTTGCAGCAAGGTCGGTGTCACGATGTGACTGTCAACAGTTATGCATCGAAGTACCTGCAACGTTGATTGAAGATGATTCATTTAGAAGCTTTTTTGCATAGTTCTGCAGGCAGAAATTCGAAGGAGAATTGTTCTATGCTCATGTAGGCTACTCTAGCCTAACACCATAGCTGATGATATGTTGCTCGAAAATGTACAGAGTTGAATTCAATCTAGC
>BGPR01002363.1:106046-128406 GCA_013235015.1 Araneus ventricosus | reverse complement strand
AATGGAAGCAGTTTTTAGTACCAATTAATGATTTATATCTCGTTCGTTAATATTTGGTATTGAAAGATATGCATAAACATACTTAAAATACAGGGATAGACTTTATATGAATACTTCACCGTTTTCAGAATTTACGGGCGATTTCTCTTTTATTCAGAAAATATTAGAAACTAAAAGCAATTTAAATGTATGCAAAAATATCTGCTGATTTATTGGATTGATTAAGATATTGGATTATAGCTGTTTAAAATGACAAAAATGGAAGTAGCATACAGTTGCAAATTTTTTTATAAATGATAAAATGAAAATATGTAGTAAGTCGAATTTTCGAGATTTAACAATAAATATTTCAAAACATTTGTTATATAAATTACAAAGAAATACTTAAATTGTATTTCAAAGTTACATAAATACTATTTACGACTGTAGACTATCGCAAAAACTTAATTTGACTTGATAAATATAATAAATAAATATCCTAATAATTTAATCCGGCAATAACATAAACCAGGATACGTTACTTCTGGGCGGAAGACAAAAGTTCACAGTTTGGAATCGTGTGAAAGTTTCGATGAGGTTTTTGTCAGATAAATTGTCGTCCTTGCCGTTTGATCAATATTAAAAATTATGAAGATGGCGTCCAAATTTCTTTGTGTAGCTTCAGAGCAAGAAATAACTCCAACACATCAACTGCACGACATATTTGCACCAACCACATACGTATTAAATCCATCAGCTTCCCATATTAGGTAGCAAACCTGCTTGAGGATCAAATGTAGTCGTTCCACGAATGGCATTCCGCAGTAAAAATGGAACTATGTCATTTACTGAATGATACGACCGCCATTCAGAAACATCCTTTAGTGACAAAAGAACTGGCTTTGAACTATATAAAGGTTTCATTTGTATGCAAGGCCCGTGTTTTAGGTAATACGGACGTTAAGAAAGTCAAAATAAGAGCATAAATAGAGGGAAGTTTCTTAACAGTAGATGTCGTTCATATTCGACGTTTAAGACTATTTCAGAACTGAATGAAAATGGAATATGCTTCTATCTGAAGAAGATAAAACACCGAAAGGGAAATATCCGTCTATTTCTACAGTAATAAATTCCTGGGTAGTATGAAACAAGGCATACGTTACTTTCCTTCCTTTCTTTCTATTATTTACTTTCTCTATTGCAACTCTGCAGTAGATTTGAATGCTTCACAGAAGTCAAAAGCATATCTATATGCAAGAAATAATAGCAAAGAAACAAGAGCAATGTTGTAACTTTGGTCATTCTCTCCATCCATATGAACATAGTACCAGTGATGGAACTTCTATGAACAATAAATGTGTTCTGAGAAGATTTAAATCCCGAAAAGTGTGTATTTTAGAATAATGTTTGCGGAGAAAGAACTTTTAACTCCTGGTTTGATCTTATAAAACTCGAAGCAGCAAGCATATCTTTATATTTGCTTCTAATAACTGTTTTGCTAGCAAAGATTAAAATTCATTTATAGAGTCAATCTCTAGTAGAAAGGAAAATAGAATGATTAAAATACACGCAATATTGCCTTTTATTACACTGGAGAGCCAAAACAACTGCTACAGGCGTGCAATTGCAAATAACGGAGATATGCAACCAATCATCGTAACCCGATGCCGTCGGCAATGCCTATATAAGACAACAGATGTCTGTCAAATGTATTAGATCGGTTCCTGCTTCTGCAATGGCGTGTTTTCAAGATTTAAGTGACTTTGAACGTGGCATTATAGTCGGCGCACGAGAGATGGGACATAGCATCTCCGAAGTAGCGATGAAATTTGGATTTTAGCGTACGACCATTTCACGAGTGCACCGTGAATATCTGGTATCCGGTAAAACATCAAATTTCCGCCATCGGTGCGGCCGGAAAAAGACCTAAAAAAACTGGACCATTGACGTCAGACGCGAATCCTTAAACGAGACAGACGTACAATACTTCCTCAAATTGCCGAGGATTTCAATGATGGGGCATTTACAAGTGCCAGCGTGCGAACTGTTCAACGGACCGTCATTAATATGGGCTCTCAGAGTCGAAGGCCCACTCGTGTACCGTCGTTGACTGCACTGCACAAAGCTTTACTCCTCTCCTGGGCCCGACAACACGACGATTGGACTGTTGGTGACTGGAAACACGTTACCTGATCTGACGGTTCTCGTTTCCAATTGTATCGGACGGATGCACGTGTACGAATATGGAGACAACATCATTAATCCATAGAACCTGCTTGTCAACAGGGGACTATTCAATCTGGTGGAGCCTTTGTGATGGTATGGGATGTGTGTAGTTGCCGTGATATGGGACCCCTGATAAGACTAGAAACGACTCTGATAGGTGACAGGTACTTAAGCATCCTATCCGATCACCTACATTCATTCATGCCTATTGTGCATTCCGACGGATTGGGACAATACCAGCAGTACAATGCGACACCCTACTCGTCGAGAGTTGCTACCAAGTAGCTACAGGAACACTCTTCTGACTTTAGACATTTCCATTGGCCACCTAAATCCCCAGAGATGAACATTATTGAAGATATCCGGGATGACTTGGTACATGATGTTGAGAAGAGATCTTCACCACCTCGCACTCCTATGGATTTGTTGGCTTCCCTGCAGGTTCATGGTGTGAATTTCCTCCAGGATACCTTCAGACACCAGTCGAGTCCATGCCACGTCGTTCTGCGTCACTTCTGCGTGCTCGTGGGAGCCCGACACGATATTAAGAAGGTATACCAGTCTTTTTGGCTCTTCAGTGTAAAACTAGTGTAAACATCAACGTTGAAATATAGAATATATTGGTATTTTATAAAACAAGAAAGCAGAACATAAAATATCCAATAGTTTTGGATAAAAATAAGATTTTTGAGAATAAATGTGACGAATGTTGTGATTTAAAGGCTTTGGTTCATGTAATGGTTATTATGCCTGCTGTGATGTGAAGAACTTTATAGGAAAGAGTTTTTTTTTTGCGAATATTGGTACTTGTTACTTCATAAAATGTAAATTTCTATAGCATATCAACAATAAATTGAACAATGATTTGACTTATTTCAATGAACTTTACATCCTGACTGAATACTTAACTCATGTTTTATTTATCTACAGAAGGTGAAGCATGCGATATAATTCATATTTAATTCGAATCATTTTGGAAATAATCATGTTTTTCTCATTATTTATACAGTGATATAAATAATTTGAAATATTAAAAAAATGAAAATTCTCATTTAAAGATTGTCCTTAGATATTCCATAAATATATATAATTATTAGTCTTCTGAAATCATTTGATGAAAAACAATTGAAAACAAAGCTATAAATAATTAATAAAATTGCAGACATTTTTTTGGGTCTAATCATTGCCGTTATATTTAAGGACACTATTCTGAAGTTATACTTTCGTGAGCTTCAGTTTTTTTTCTTCTTGCAGCCATTTTCTTGTAGTGACTTTTGATTTAGTTTAGTTATATTAACGTCTTGTTTTGAAGCAACACGAGGGCTATTTTGGGACGGACCTCGTAACTTTCAACCACGGTCAGATGACGAGGACGACACTTAAACTGGTACCCCTTCTCCAAACTTCCACGCCACACCAACGGAAGGACGTTTGGCCGCTACGTATGATTTAGCTTGCAACAGACCCCATAAACAGCTGATCTTCAGTGCAACCGGGTCTCGAACCTGGAGCCCTCCAGCCCCAAAACCGAGACCTTATCACTAGGCAATCGCGTCCCTGTAGTGACTTTTGGATTATACTGACCCGATTTAGAAGGGCAATAACAGCGAAAAACTGCACATTTCGGATATTAATCTTGCAATGAACTATTCGTGTTGAGAGACACATTTTCCACAGTGAGCTAGCTGAATTTAGGTTTGAAAATTGTTTTATAGACCTATCCTAATATGCATTTTTCTGGAAGTAATTAGAAAGAATCAGTCATAATTAAAAATCTGTGATCAGAAATTTTAAGAATATAAATTGTATGTTCTCTAGTTGGGCACTGTTTGGGCATTTCCTATTCAAATTGCAGTCTCATTATTGAGAATGCATTCTCGATTTACTCCATTTTACTGTAATGCTTCTTCAAAGAAATCTTCTATTCATAGTGATGGATGCTTCAAAAAACACCATACACTGAAAACTAATAAGAAGATATATCGACGAATTTTATGTAAATATTCATAAATGTAGGATAACTTTCTTACTTGAGGTAGTTTAGTTATTTTCACGTCCCGTTCTGAAGCAACAACTATTTTGGGAAGTGCTTCGTGAATGTGAACCGAGCTCAAATGACGAGGACAGAGTTCGAGCTGGTAAACCTTCTCCAAGCTTCCCCACTACACCAGAGGGAGGACATTTGGCACCCCAACATATAATTTATCGTACAACAGGCACATATACACAGCGGATTCTCGGTGGAATTGAGTTTCAAATCTTTAATCCTCCAGGCATGAAGCTGGGATCTTACCACTAGGCCACCGCACTTTTTTTCTTATTTGAATAATTTCAGTAAATAATTCGGAGGATATCATCTTCCTACTAGTACTATGCCTTTAATTTTGCATGTTCTGTAAAGGGTTAATGATTATGCTGGCATTATATCCAGAAGGTTTGAGGGAATTTTAACTTTTTTTATACAAAATATTTCAAAAAGATCCAAAAAGAAAAATGGCATATATGTGACACAATTATTTATTTATATATTAAAAAACTTTAGTTATTATTTACCTGTACAATGACCGTCACTGGCTGATATTAAAAAGAACTCGTATTTCCCATATTAACAATACTTCTTCCTTATCTCAGCATTTCATTTTCAAGTATTAAAGATAAAAAGATGTCTTCTAAATGAGATGGAACTTTTGTTTCCTAAAGGCGAAGTTTCATACAAATCATACAAACCTTATTAGAAGAGTGTTTAGAATGTGAGACTGTTTGGTAGATTGAAATGGGGACAAGTATTCTACAATAATTTTCAAAGCATTTTATTGTTCAGAAAAAAATGTCATTTGTGCAGTAAGGTTGTATTGATGATTTTTATATTATTCCCATACTCCTCATTTTCCATCTGGGAGGATTTAAGAAATTTATAAAAGTTTCTCTCTCATGACACGGGAAATAAATTATTTGCTTAAAAAACTATTTAAAATATTGAAGAAATACCATTTATGTTTTTTTCGTTTGCAATATAAAATATCTACTTACTCGAAAGTTCACTGAATATAAATTCTGTGATCAACCTTCAGCAAGAAATAATTTGTTTTCCTTTGAGGATGGTACGTAAATGTATTAGTACTTTCCGAAAAACACATTTCAACAAATGTAGACAGGCCATCCTTTGGGATATTCTGTCCTAACTTTATGAATATCAAAGTATTATATTATTAAACATAGAAAAGTTGCTGCGAAGAATTTATATATATTTGTCGAATAATCCGCTTAAAGTATTAATTCAATATTTCTGCAACATAGAATTCAAAATCTATCATCTAGATATTTAACTCTTTTTAATACAATGAAAGCTATATTGTGCAATACTGCTCATATCTTTAGTTTAATAATGTATACGGTGATGTTGGATAAGGTTAGCTTTGAAACAATATTAGAATTATTTTTATTAAATTTTTGTAAGAAGCTTTTCTTAATTACAACATTTGGTATAATGAATTCAGCACATTTTCTATTCAAAATAAGTATATTTTTGCCAGAAAATAAATCCCTCCTTTCTATACATGGAAAATTCTATCAAATTGAAAAGAAATATTTCGGCAATGGTATTATGGAATTAAATTCATATAAATGCTTTGAATCATTAATTTTTCTTTGTATTCTTTCTTGAAATTATTTATAAATTATTTAAGATGATATTAACTCTATAGGAGGATAATAATCAGAATCAATACAATACATGTTAATGCCCTTTCAAGTAATAAAAGCAATTTATTTGTCTATTGTTTCAGTTGAAGAAATTCTAGAACATGGAATATTATAATTAAAAATTCATAAACTTTTTTTATTATCAAACAATGGAACGTTACTAACTATTAACTCACTTGCTTGAAAATAATGAACTGTCCCAAAGATTTTTAATAATGGATATTGTCTTATCTTGGCTTCTTTTGCTGTCATCTCGGGTAAGGATGTTGATACTGTAATGATTTTCTAAATTATAATTCGCTCTTTTATTTTCATTTACTGAATAATAGTGAAATTATTTGAAAGAAAAAATTGAGGTGAATTTATGACAACTTGTTCTCAAATATTTAACAGTGGACTCTTGTGTATTTAATGAATTCAAAGATACAGCAATTATTATTGCAAGTTGCTTATAACTGAGGTCAAATTGGATAATGTACATGTTTTTTTAATGAAACCAGCTTCTAAATTTTTATACATAACCATATCTGTATGCGATTTGAATAAACAAATAGTAGTCTTTGCATCAACTGAAAATCTCAATGTGATTTTTCTGCTAAGAAAACTGCATGAAAATAAACCAACCCTGGCAAGCTGGACTTCTTCAAAAAACGGGAAAAATGTCACCTTGTTGTAAAGTGTTGTAACCCATTTCCGATTCGCAACTTTGTTACAACATTTTAACAACGTGTTACACAATAATCTTGAAGAACAAATGCTTATGTGTTCACATTGTATTTGTGGCAAGGTAGTTTTCCAAAATCTTATTGAACGTCCATGTTTTAATGCCCCAACGATTGTTTTATTTCTAAACAAGAGCACTGACATTTCAAACAAGAGCAGACATTGATATGTTAAGATTTCTACCTTTTAAAATCCATAAGTTTTTCTATCCTTTTTTTAAAGTCATTTTTATGTTTTTATCATGACATTTTGTAATATATTACCGCTTTACCAGTGATTACTCTGAACCATCGTATATTTAAACCGTTTAATTGTTTTTGTGATACACTTTAAAGAAAAATAAAAACTTGTTTGGAGCAATAAAACATATATATTGGGTTTTGCGTCATAACCCCCCCCCCCCCAAAAAAAAATTCCTATCGTATCCACAATAAAGCACTGCAATTTAATGAAATCTTTGGGAATTTTCAAAGAAAACACCTTTTTTCTAGAAATTTAAAGAAAATATTAATTAAAATGTCTGCTTTCAACTAAACTGTTGGATAAATTTATAATAATTAATAAATTCTTGTTCTTAAGAATTAAATAAGCATCCAATAAATTTCGTGTTAGTTTAAATATCAAATATTCTCATAAAACCGGGTTATCGACAAGGACAGAATAAAAGCTTCCTCATTACCAAATCATTCTAACAAATGATTTTTCTTGAACGCTCGTGGGTTTAATAAATTTATCCTCCTTCATTGCCCAATAATCTAGATATTGGGAATGAGAAGATGCATTTGATTCAGGATGAAATTATATACAGTGTTATTGGAGACCCCACAGAGTAGCCAAGAAACGGAGTTAAGTTTTCATCATTTCATAGTACTATTGCTATATCAGCCCGTACTCATTGGATAACCTTATATTGGCATACCATATGATAAAAGTAAGGGAAAGGTGAAGATAACAACTTGAGTCCTCAATAAATAACTTGAAATTAAATCATGTCATTCGACGATCCCTTTCAGTTAAAACATTTTTTCTTTTATAATGTGATTTATTCCTATGATTAAAAATAAATGAATTAAAAATAATTCTTGTAAACGTCTTTCGAATTAAAAGCATCGTTGTAACACACTAATTAACTATGTGTTAATATAAAGAGTAACTACTTGATCGATCTTATTAATAAGGGAACTACTTTGTATTCCACTTTGTTTAGTCTTCAAAGCAGCAGGCTTAGTATTAATTTTCTAAGTTCCACAGTATTACAGAAACTTTAAACAATCTAGCATGTGTCTAATCCTAGAGAATACAATGGCTTTGTCGAGATTCTAATCGACTAACTCTCATGTAAATCTAAATGTACTTTAATAATTGATCTCTGAATGCAACCTAAGGCCGGTAGTTGGTTCGCAGATTTGCATTAACATCCCACAAGATTTCCATGTTAAGATGCTGGCTTTACAAATTCAGGTAAAATCGATTGAATACATCTTGATGATTCCCGAGGTAGGATTATTTCTATCAATAGAGAATTTTAAAGATTTAGAATAATATTACCATATTCAGATAACTAATACTTTACAAAGCAATTCACAATGATTGCTTCTATTGTAAAGTATATAACCATTTGATTCATTATTTATGTAGTTTTAGCCTTTTATTTATAAAATGGTTGAATTGTTATATTAACTGAGAGTGGTAGAAGGAAGATTAAAGGTTTATTTTTTCCTGTATAAGCTAAGTGAATCGAAAACCGTTGCATGCGGGGTTTAAGTAAAAATGGCGACTCAAGTACAGAAGGCTTTTAAATATCGCATTTTGAGAAATATCATTACGTCATTCATTCCATTGGTCAAATATCATTCTGATTTTCTCAGCAATATGGTCACGCACCTTCTGGTAACGAGAATGCATGTAGATTGCATCGACAGTTTGTCGAAACAGTAAAATGAAAAGCAGCTTTGAGGCCAAGAATATTACTAATAAACCTAGAGAGAACTGAGCATACTTTTCAGCTGAGTCCATGTTAGCTGACAAACAAAGTCACAAATTCCAGAAACATATGTTGGACGTGTTGTCTGGCGCGAAATGATCTACCGAATATATTTTATTCGTTTCCTCAAAGTAAGCACTTAGCACAGCTATGTAAAGCAAGGTTTGATCTTCCTTCTTCAATTATGGGAAAATCTTACATTTGAATGAAATAGCTAACGCCTTTTGTAATAGGAACAATCATTATTAATTGCCATGACTCTTCATATGGAACTTTCGAACTTAGTAAAAGCGTGTAAAAAAGCTATATTTGAAAGTTTTAATTCAACAAGAAATGATTCAAAGAAGATTTACGTCTGTTGGGGAAAGGTGGTGAAAATATTTTAGGGGAAAAAAACAGGAGGCCGGTATTTGAAAAAATATGGATCCCGGGCAACGACGGGTTTTCAGCTAGTTCTATATAAAATGGAAACATGAGACATTTAATATCTAAATTATATCTATAAAGAATTATATTTATTTAATATATAAATGGTATATGTACTGAACTCAAATTCAAACACCTTTAACGTCTTTTTTCGCTGTATTATGACTGGGATTCACAAAGATAACAGTATATGAAGAAAGAAACTAGCTACAATTTATTATCCGTTCTTGTTCTTGTTTAATTCACAAAATTCATTGAGTTGTTTTCAAATGTTAGTAATTTGATATATGAGACCTTAAAATAATTATATCTACAATTAAAAATTTTGCATCATTTTATAACGAAGTTTGACTTGAGAAATTATATCGGAACTTGCCATTAATAATTTCAATATTAAAGAATTATTTCGCTGTATTTCGCTTAAAACATAAATATTTTCTTTACCCCCTTTCTTAAAATATGAAGTAAGCTTATGGTTCTATTTTTGGACAATTTAGAATTTCTTTTCCATATTTAAGTTTCCAAAAATGGAAGCAAATAATTTAAAATGATTTTAAACACAATTTAACTTTTCTATCCCTGTTCTTACTAATTGTCTCAAGAGTCTTTCTGAGAAGAAAATTTTCTTTGGACGAAATTTCGTTTTCTTCGGCTCGAATAATGCTTAATAAAACCATAATATTAAATTTAAGCTGTACAATGTTTCTAAATGTATTTAAACGTTTAAATGTATTTTTAGAAGAATTTATTTTATGCCTGAATAGAAATAATTTTAAATGTAAGCCTTTTCAGTTTTATATTAAGATTTTTCAATTCCTTGTTTTTAGGATATGCTAAATGGTTTTAGAAACTAAATCATTTTTATTCTACAGAATATTAAAATATGTAAGAAAATAAGACTAAAAATTCAATGATTTTTATCACAATCGCAATAAAGTTAAAAATAAGTTCTAGACCAAAGTGGGCAATTGAAACCAAAATATTCTTTTTACTTTATTCTGCAAAAATTACAGATATTTAAATTTGTATGAAATGCTTAATTTTAACCTTTTAACATTGTTTTATTTTTGAGAATCAACACTTCATTTTTGAGCTAATTTCTAATAATGGTCAATACTTTTTGTCTATGAGGAATTATTAGTTAAATTGGCTTCAGAATAGGTTTAAAGAGCGGAAAAAACAATGAAAGATTTATAAAATATTATTTAGTAGAAAATTTTACTTTTCTTTCATTCAGTAATTCAATAATTGTTTTTTGAAAAATTCAAAATTGGAAATATATTACCAACCACAGTGCTCTCTTAAACATTATGATTGTTGAAATCTTTAAAATATTAACGAAAGTTAGTAACATAAATGATGTCTAAAACGTATAAAAAATTCTATTGTGTCTTAATTTATAAAAGAAAAATTTCAAGCCATCTACACTTTTAAACTTATAACTTAACATTTCATCTAAGACCTAAAGATTGTAAAACCCAATTTATGACTGCATTTATTTTGATTTACATTAAAATTTACTGAAACTTTGAAATGTCTTAGATACCCAAAAAACACCTGGCTTCTAAATTAATTGTTGTAAATAATTAAATTAAAATAAATCAATCTCGAAAATGCTGTAATTGGGCGTTGAGATGCGTTTGCCACTGTATACTTAAAGAGTTATTTCATTAACTTTAAAAGTTATTTCATTATTAGGTGATAGTCGGAAATCCAGGTCTTTTCTCCTATTAGAGAATTTTTCAGTTACGAACATCTTCACAAATAATCAGAACTGTTTCTGCTTCTGTTTCCCATAAGGATTTAGTGGGGAGTTTTCATGCTTACGTTCTATAAATTTGAAAATTAATACCAATATGATGTTGTAAATAAAAAATGAAAATCTTCAATATTAAGAAGAAAGAGTTGCATTTTAATAAGATTCCATCATCTTGTTTGCAGGGAAGCATAAAAGAGTGGATATTAAAAAGGAATCAGCCGCTTTCCGTCCAGAAAAAAATTAAAAGATACGGATATAAATTGATTAAGAGTTTTTAAGTAGATTCCTTATAGGAACTCTACCTATTACAATGGTTCTCATTGTATTTAATTTTATCCAGCTTTAAATGTGTTGTAAGGATAGTAAAAGACTCAGTCGAATTTGTAGATGAACTCTCCAGCTCAAAGGAGGTGGAAATGGTGGGTGATTAAAATTTGCATTTCTCTGTAATTTTCATTTCCTTCCGGATTGAAAATAGAAAGGAAGTTCAAATTAGGCGAAATTGAGCCTTATCATAACGATCAATTTTTGTATTTAAAGTTTTGTGATAGTTGCAATTGCTTAGAAGTTATGAACTGGAATGTAAATTTCCGCCCCAACTAAAATTAAAATTGCGTTTTAACTTATGCATGTTACATCTTGTTTGAAAGCTCTCGTAATTTGCAGTCTCTTTCACCCTCTTTCATTTTTGCAGCTCCAACCATAATGAAAATAGAGGACGAAATGCTCTTTTCCTTATATCTCTAAACAAAATGAATCTACCTTTGCCTTCCGGCTTGCCGACTGGGATTTTTAAAACAACTGGACGCATCATAACGCAATAATTTTATTCCTCAAAGCTTACTTCCCAACTTTTTTCCTAATGCATAGCAAGCTTTCGCTGAAACCTTTGTGAAACTTATTATCCAGTCTTTGTATTCAAGATAGCAAGCGTCTTAACATGTCCAAGATAGGAGCATCACGTTTTCGAGATCATTTCACACACGATTTCTCAAGCCTTGTGTACCTTTAACTTGCCTTTGTGAATCAAGTTTCTTTGAATTGATGTGGCGTGGAAATCTGGGAACTCATGAATAGACTCAGGTGCTCTTTTAGATAATGGAATAGAGCACTTGATTATGTAGAACGTCCATATTCCAAGTTTATGTTGCCGCATTTGCCCAGAGGTAAGGTTTCGACCCCGGGTATGGAGGGTTCCATGTTCGAAACCCGATTCCTTTGAAGATCCATCATGCATGTGGGCCTGTTACTTGATAAATCCTTCGTAGGGGTCAAGCGCCCTAACGCTGATGTGGTGCATATGTCTAAGAGGGGGCGCCAGACGAAGTGTCGTCCTCATCATCTGACCGCTGTTCAGAAGTTCGAGGTCCGTTCCAAAACAACTTAACTTTTGTTATTAAATCGGTGACAAGTAGATTATGTATGTTTTAGAAAAATTCCATAACGACTTTTAAAGAAAATGAGCGATTTTTTTTCTTTTCTTTTGCAGAAGCAACTCTTATGTCAAAACTCAGTTGCTCAAACTGGAATCCTTCGACTACATGTGTACACACATTTAATGAATGCTATCGGTTTGGCCTTTGTCCAAATGCGTAACAGAAGGTCTCTAAAAAGTATAAACAGAATTTTTTTTTATTTTAACTTAAACACTTCCAAACGAGAATCGTGATTTTAATTGAAAGAATAAAGCTGAAATAAATATTATTCCATTCTTGCAATTAAAAATATATTTAATAAAACTAAACGAAATGATTTAGATACTTATTCTTGCATCTAGCAAGTGTGTAGCAATCATAAATGTTTCATTTTAATGTAAAGTATCGCTAAAGAATAGGTTCTGGTTGTATTTCAAATTCTTTTTACTAATTAAATTCATTTTTAGAACCAACAACGAAGCAAATAAAATTTGGTTTTCCCCCATGTAATTGAATAGTTTCCAGGAGGACGAAAAATTGCGAGGAGGAAAGGAAATAAAAATGACCAGAAACCTATTTTAAAAATAAATGTTCACTTTAAATATTGAAATTAAATAGTTTTTCATTCAAAATTATTAGCTGACCCCCTAGGACTGGGAACTTAAGCCCCTCACAAACATGTGTACTGATTTTCAAATCTATATGATTTAATGTTCGCCCAATTTTGGATCTCCGTTGACTGGACTAATTTAGTGCCTGTAGAGAACCAACGTCATCTAGATATGTCTCCATTTTTCAGATCATTCTACGATAAAATATAATACGTAATACTTGTAAACAATTATTGATTCAAATTTTGCGGGAATGTAAAACTATCATTACAATCTATTGGTATCTTCGAACAATTGCGTTTGATTTCTATTAACTAAGCCAACGAACGTGCGAATAACCAACATTATTTCTCTCATTACTACTTCCAGTACACTTAAATGTTGAAACCATTGATCAATTCTCTTTCTAATATATTTTTCTATATTCAGACCAATGTATAAAGTTGAAACGATAATCATGTGTCATCGCACATGAAAATATATTCAAGTGGCAACAGAAATTCTTACTGCTACTGAATTTCGATTTTCATGATTCTGTGTCAACTGAGATTTCTGTAAATTGCTGCAAGTCAAAGTTGATGTAATGAATGTATCCGTAATCCAAAGACGCCTTGGTATAGTGAACCTAATGATAAGAGATATTTTGGGGAAATATTGATTGAAAGCAATATTGCTTTTTGGTTGCAGATGGTACTGATGGAAATATTTCTTCCAATTTCCTACTAATCCATATATGAATAATACGCTGATTCAAAATTTTACATATTGAATGTGAAACTCTCTCTTAGCTGATTGGGTAGCAATGGTTATCCAAAATTTCATAAAAGTAACAACTTGGCTTGTAATTAATGATCTAGAGGTCATGTAATCATCTCGAATTTCAAACTGGTACAATGACGCGGTTTTCCGCAGTCAAATTTTTCACTCATTCAATTTCCTATAACTATTAACGCTTAGAGGCTACATCTCAATATCAAAATTAATTTGGTAAAGTTGCGATGTGGTATTGATAAATTAACCTCTTGGAATATATATGTTACGATCAATGTGGATAATCGATTAATTAATCGATTAACGCATAATAAACAAGTAGGCCGGTTAAAGTTGATAATTTATGAGAATTTACCACATTAATCGGTTATTATGCATAATTACCAACGAAATTCGGTCAATGGGGTTCTTTTCAATGGAGTAGCTTTCACCTCCTCTAACATCGTCTGAAGTTGGACTTAAAAATTAAAAATTTAATTTTAATTAAATGTTTTGAAATAGAATTTTATTTTTTATTGATTTTATATTTCTCTTATTACTTAATTGAACGATTTTTATTGATTTATGAATATAATAAAAATCGTTTGAGTGGAATTTTATGAAGTCGTTTGCTCATATTTTGGAATTCATAAGTTAGAATTCTGTCTTCACTCGCGCGGTGGTTTCTTTCATTCTTCGCGTAATTCTATCTTTTTTGTTGTTAAATCTAGAGTATTTCTCCCTAATTGCAAAGATTAGAAATGAGTAGATCTATTAATTTTTTACTATTCCTTGTTCTAAAAAACATTTTTCGCTAGTAGTGAAGCTACTAGGGGGAAATGCTTTATATTTTTTTACATTCTCTGATATAACTGTGTTCTCCTCTAATTTCATCAATATTTTAACATTCGACGAGCTGGCGAAGTTCCTATGTCCCGGTTTCCCGCTAGCGAAGCCATAGAATGTTTTTTTAAGTTAACCAAATTTTCCCTGTGCCCACTTCAGATACCGCAGGCGCAGTTTTTCTTGCTTCATTTGAATAATTAAAAAACGCATATTCCTTACATTCAATGAGCGAGCAAAGCTACTAGCTTCTGGCTCCCGCTGCTGGCGAAGCCGTAGGATGTTTTTTTTTTTTTAAAGTTAACACAAATCTGCCATGTGCCATTTCAGATGCCTCAGGCATCTTGAGCACATTGTTTCCTGCTTCACTTGAATACTTAAAAAATGCAGATTCCTTACATTCAATGAGCTAGCGAAGATACTAGGTTCCATCTCCAGCTGCTAGCGAAGCCGTAGGATGTTTTTTGAAGTTAAAAATTCTTTCCGGTGATAAATGCGATTAATTAATCCAGAGCACAATCTATCCTACTTCACTTGAGTATTTTAAAAACACAGATTCATTACATTCAGTGAGCTAGCGAAGCTACTAGGTTCCGGATCTCGCCACTAGCGAAGACAGGATGTCTTTTTAAGTTAACAAAATCACTTTAGATGGCACAGGCATCGCGAGTACGGTTGAAATTCTACATTTGAAACAGGAGATTTTTCATAGACAACCCACAAATACTTTGGTTTCGAAAAGTTTTAACTTAAAGCGACTAACCTTTCACTGTTTTAAATTATAAATGATAAATTTTAATTAACTACATTTACAAAAGATTCCGGTCAATGAGATCACATGTCAATGTGATTAATCACATTGACCATACTTCAGTGGTAATTATGTATAACAACCACTTAATGTGGTAAATTCTCATAAATTATCCACTTTAAACGGCTTATTTGGTTATTATACATAGCCACCTGTTATTATGCATAATTACCAATGTTATTATGCATAATAACCGATTAACCACATTAACTGTAACATATATAATGGCATTCAAGCAATCATAGCTTATTACTTTAATTTTTAGATAATCTACTGTACATTTAAAAATACCTGATCTGATGTGAAAGTTAAATAAATTTTAATGATTTTCTATTGAATGCTTGTCAATATTACGATTAATTTTGTTAAAGTTAGATGTTGTGGAAGCACAACTCATTTGAAATGCCATTCGCAAATATTGCAACTTTTGAAAAAATTTCAACAGCAGTAAAACATATATACCATCATCTTTCACTAATAAATTATGACATTCATTTTTCTTTCTTTAATCAACATAATCACGTATCAGCTAAAGTAGCTCTTTGGTTAAATAAGAGTCGTATGATAACATTAATGTGTTGATATTTATGATGCTATGAATAATGTTTTTAAATATGGTAAATGCTCCATCTTATATACCCACATCATGCATATTTAAGGAAGAGAAATTAGAATTAAAATCAAATTTTCCATTCGACATCAAATTATATTTTTTTCTGCAAAATTGAAACAATGATATAAATGTGTTACCTTTTTGAATTTCTAATTTGTTTAAATTTTTTTCTGATTTATTACTAAATGTTCTTAGATTTGGAATAATATTCATTTGAATATTCAATACTGAAATCTCGGTGATCTTAAATAGAATTGAAAAGGCATGTTCTGGATCTGTAGAAACATATCATAGTATAAAAAAGTGCACTTCTATAAAATAATGAATTATTCATTTCATTTAAAATTCAAAATATTCACATGACTAAATATAAATTTATGAAAAAATAAACTCATTAAAATCCCCTGAATACCCAATTTTCGAATTACTGACGATAATTCAGTCTTGGAGAAACAACAATAGGAAATGCTTGCCTTAATCAAAAAGTATGCTGAGAAATGATTCATCATGAATAATAACAATTGTATGCTGCAGAAAGTTTGCTGCTTAACAACTGAAGAGAACACTCATTTGAATTCAGAATTAACTCTTTTGTTTTCTGAATGCCATGAAGCAGAAGTGATCAGTTTTCCCAAAATTCAAAGCGAAGGAAAGCATTATACAATTCTATTCTCAACTGTTATTCCCTAATAAACCTCCATCATTAGCTAGCTCTCAATAAATGTTTATATGTTTTGATAAGCATTCAAATAGTGATGATCTGCGGAATAATAATGATTTTAATGGAGCTATATTCATCATAGACCGACTAAAATTCATGTATGGATAAATCAGCGCTAATCCCATTCCCGCAAGAGAAATATTTCCGCAATAATAAAATATTAATAAACAGTATGTTATTTATAAAATATTGTTCAGTTTCCTGTCTTCTAAAGTATTTTGACCTGAAAAATACCAAGCAACGCCGGGTAAATTGTTAGTTTTTCATATTTATAGTTAAGAAAGTTTAATTCAAAAGTAGAAATTTCTGTATACTTTTTCTTTTCTGTTATAAGACGGCGTTCATAAAATTATTAAATATACATTTTTAATAAAAATATGATCTCAAGTAAAAAATAATAGGATATAACTTTTCTTTATAATTTGAATTCCTTTCACTCTTATTTTATATTTTTTCCATATTACATTTAAGATCTGAAAATTTCAAACATCTGTCTTCACGTATGGAAATTCCAAAAAAAAAGTATATTTCAAATAATATTCAGAATAGTTGTTTCAAAATTGAATAGGAAAGTCTACATGAGAGATTGTATTTTTTTTCTAACGTTGCTAATGTCAACAAACTAATGAAGTAATCTTTTATCATAGGAAATGCAGACAATGGAACATAATTAAAACAAAGTTAATAATTATGTTTGCAGACATGGCATATTTAAGTAAACAATAATTTTTGATATTTTCGTGACTTTTGAAATTTTCATTTCAGCATTTTACAACTACATCATTAATTTGTTTAATTGAATAAATATTTTAATATGTTTCAGATAATATTTAACAACTTCTATACTATTATGCTTAGTTATGATACGTATAATAGAATGATTTAAGTGCACATTAATTTCGTTGACGCTGAGAATCAATATTCCAATATTTTTAATCATTTTGTAAATGTAGCAATAATACATGAGAACAAAATTACCTAGTATTTATAAAGTACATATTTTTAATATATGATTTTTACAATTGAACCATTTTCCCAGTAAAAACCTTTTAGTTATTCATGAAATTATTTGTTAAAAGCTTCCTTTATATACGTCCAATCTTTATTAAAAAAGTTAATTCATGCGTTGGTAATTGTTGGTAATAATTGAAATATATTGATCGATTTACACACCAGTAGTTCTATGAACAGTATCGCAGTAACAGATCTCGCATCCAAGAAAAAAATCTACGATCTTTACTTAATCGCAGTATTTAAATGTTTAGCTATATACAGGGTGCCACTGAAGTCCCTTACCACCCTTTTAATACCAAATGGCTGCAGCTATATTCATAAGAGTGGTGTCTAGGCATGGTAATGTGACTATGCGCTATTGCATGAAACCACTTACAGCGTCACCTGTTGGTAAACGGCGGCGCTGTAAGTAGAACAAGTTAGTGTTATTATCTCGAAATCGGTACGATATAGAGGAAAGCAGGGAAATACAAAGTCGTAGAGCATCATCGATTTACTACAAACATACACCTTATGGCCATGAATACTAAGAACAGAATGCTTAAAATGCACATTTGTTTGTTTTCAGCTCCGGAACGTATGGTTCCAACATGACGGTGCGCCTGCGCACAAAATATCACCAGTGAAGCAGTACCTGGTGGAGTAATTCGGGAACAAATAATCTGGTATGGTGGTTTCCAAGAGTGTCCTCCACGTTCGTCTGATCCGACTCCAATGGACTTTTTCCTGTGGAGATGCCTCAAACAGCAGGTTTATCCGACCCCTCCGCCAACATTGCAGGACCTTCAACGACGCATTGCGGATACCTGTTAAACAAGACACCCGCTATGCTTCACCGTGTGGAACATGAATTTCAAGCAAGGGCCCAGATGTGCATTGTAGCTGACGGAGAGAAGTTTGAACATCGAAAATAAAGGTATCTTGTGATAAGCAGTTGTTTTTTTCCTTTCTAAGAATGTTTTGTCGCGTGTTAGTGTAGGAAATCGCGAACAAACAAATACGTGTTTAAGCTTTCTGTTCTAAACATTTACGCCCACAAGGTATCTTTTTGCACTAAATCGATGATGCTCTACAGATTTTTAATTCGTTCTGTTCCTCTGTCTCGTACCGTTTTAGAGATAATAACCCTATACCCACCGTTTTCCACCAGGTGGCGCTGTAAGTGCTTTCATCGAGTAGTGCATAGTCACTTTACCATATCTAGGCACCACTCTTATGAAGATAGTTGCAACCATTTGGTAGTTCTAAGGGTGGTAAGGGACTTTAGTGAGCTACCTGTATATAGCTGATTTCTCGACACAAGCCTTTGCTTTTATGATTGCTCACAAAATTGCAAGTATCAGTATTAACCAAATCACAAATGAAGATCTCGCCATTATTTTTATGAGTGAAATATTTTATTGATGACAAACTAGGCATTGACTTCCCAAAACATTGAAACCATTAAAACTGTCACATCTCGAAAAGGAATAAAGAAATAAAAATCTTTATAAACCTCATTTATAAAGACTTCAAAGAATATTCATGCCGAATTTGAATAAAATCGAACTAAGCGTATGGCCGTGAATGCGTAACAATCAAATTTATCCTATTAGCACAAGATATTTCATGATATCTCTACGGTGTTGCTATGGTATTGTGAATGCCGCAACACAACGTGAAGATGTAATATGAATACTGTAGAGCATCTTGTGATAATAGGGTACTGACAAATGAGATAAATTGCTAACGGTCGAGTCGAAACAGGACCTAGCTTCGCTCGGTCAATAACTGTGGCATGGAGAACGTTTGATAGTATTTATAAATTTTGTTTAAAAATTGGAAAAGCAAGAACGAAAATAATAATCACGGCCTTTAAAAAATTTGACTGCACTTAATATCGACACTTTTATTATTTTTTTAGAAATGAAGCTTTCCATATAACTGCCAAATTGTTAATTTTGAAATGAGCATTCGAATTTCTGACCCGAATGAGCACCTGAATTTCTTACTTTGTTTGAGTACGTATGGGAATTGGTTAGATACAGAAATGTGTTTCTATGGATTTATATCAATATTTTTCTTAAATTTAAGCCACTTAGATGCAAAGACGGAAAGATTGATAGAAATTATTTACTGTATATGTAAGACATCCATCAGTGTTCAATTTTTAAAAAAATCATGCTTATTAGCATACAAATAAAATTTATAACTTCGAAATTTACACTTAGAACTATCAAAAATCTCTAAAAATTTTAATTGTTGTTTTAGAGAAAATAACTGAAAAGTAACTTCAGAGTGCATAAAACATAAACATAATATTACGAAATTTATGGAATTCAAAAAGGCTTATTAGAAAGTTTACACACATTTATAATAACCCGTTTGTCAAAAATTGAGTAATACTGAACTTTTGTCATACAGACACATAATAAACACTCTTGCTTCAAATGAAATACATTGATACTATATTGCAAGCTCTTTATCAGTTTCAGTAAAAGAAAAATTTAGATATGGCAAAATTCAAAGCCACCCAGTTATATGTTAAAAATTCATTTCAGAAATGTTGTCAACCATCATAAATCATGTTTTGTTAAAATTTCAATTAAAGTTTAATATTTCCAAACCATAATTCAGGTATAACGAAGCTTTCAGTGCTATGGAATCAGATTATGCAGAATTTGATATTCTGTATAATCTGGTACCATTTTCTAAAGTCTAATCCTTCAAATAAGAAACTTTCCATAACTCTATTTAAGAAGTTTGCAAAATATTGGATCTGACGTCTAGTTTAGTTTTCGGTTACATCACCATTAACATAGAAAGTCTGTTAAGTGCCCATTTCTTGACGTGATGGGTAATTTGGCTTTATGGATTTTGAGACTATACATTTAGAGCAAACTCTGCCACTTTTACTGAACCACGTATAATTAACCAACTTCACTCTAAATTATGCATATTTTATGTTGATGTGATATAAAATGTTATCGAACAATGCAAATAAAATTTCAGTGTTTAAAGCAGTTGAATATGAAATTAATTATAAAATAGTTTAGCTTTATTTATTAACGTCCTGTTCTGACTCTACGCGAAGACTATATTGGACCAACATCGTAATTTTGAGCCTCGAACAGGTAAATAGTATGACACATAAGCTGGCACGCCCTTTTCAAACTTTCGCACCACACCTTTGAGGGTGACTTGGTAGAGGCCCCCACACACGGAGAATCTTCCTTCGAATTGGGTTTCGAACCTGGAACCCTCGATCCCCTAAGCGAAACCTCATTAATTTGCCACCCCAGTCCAAATTAATCGTTACATCCTTTCACACCGAACAAACTACATTCATAGTTTGCAATCATGATTTAAATGTAGAATAGGCCATTACTAATATAATAGCCCAGATCTCTATGTAGCGGTCTGTCGTCACCAACAATAAAACTCGAGCCATAGCACTGCGAGAAGTTAAACATCATTATTTCATTGTTAGAGAACCTGAATTTCAGTAATTTTAAATTTAAAAAAGTAATTGTCGATCGAATTTTGAATTTAATAGCTCTAAAATAGTGAAATAAAATTTTCTATCGATTGATAGAAAATAGTTTCCGGGGAATTTTAAACTATATTAATCATATATTTCAAATTAATTTCTGTTTTTAATGGAAAGAAGTAAATTATATGTCAGTGGTATATCATGCGTGATATAGTTTGGACACCATGATGCATCAAATTATTTAGTGCAATCGTGATGATATAATTTGACAATATTTTTTGGCAACTTTAAAATTTACACAAAGACATTTGAAATACAATGAAAATTGTTAAACAACGAAAAATACTTCACACTGAATTTTGTTTTCCAAGAGCTTTTCTGAATAAAGAAATGTGTAAGTATTATGTAAAAATATTTCCTGTCATAATACATATGCTTATTTTACTTGTTTTCAATCAATGTTAAATATTTATCTCACTTATATATATATTTAAACACGTCAAATTTGATGGGAAATATCTCGAATGAAGAGGCATTTTGCACCCGTCATACCATGACGGGTGATTTTCTAGTTATAAATAGACAAAAGAAAATTATTTTTCTATTGAAAATGCCTTCGTGGTGTCATGACCAATGCTAGAAATTATTTGATTAGCTGCAATTATAAGCTAAATTTTTATGCTAGATGAATTCTAATTCGAATATTTCTTTATTGTAAAACTTTATCTCATCACCTTTCATCAGGTTCATATTTTCATCACTACAATAGTGCGAATTGTTAATTCATTATGCTGCTTTATTGCATGAATGATATGAACTTTAAAAAAACTTCAAATTATTTTGTCAAGACAAAAGTTGCGTATCCTGATATAGGTCATTTAACAACAGTAAGTTGATAAATGCTTGATTTAAAACATTCATTTATTCTTTATTTATATTTCAAAAATATCTGTTTCTCAAACAGAAAATATTATGTGATTTTTTTTCAACCTATTCTTGCCGAACCTGTGATTGAATTTCCATAGTTAAAATATCCAAATACCTTTCATTTTGAAGAAAAAATATAATAGAATCTGTCTTAGTGGGAGCCGCGACAAAAATCTATATGTCTTAAACGTCATTTAGTTTAGTTATATTAACGTCGCGGTTTGAAGCAACACGAGGGCTATTTTGGGACAGACCTCGTCAATATGAACAGAGGTCAGATGACGAGGATGACACCTCAGCGGGAAAGTCTATCCAAACTTTCGGAACCTCACCAGTGGGAGGATATTAGCCTCTACGTATGATTTAACAAGAAACAGGCACACA
>BGPR01002363.1:94326-106036 GCA_013235015.1 Araneus ventricosus | reverse complement strand
AAAAAAAATAAATAAATAAATAAAAATCTGCAAAAGTCACCTTAGATATTGGTACAATGCCACCTATGATGGAATTTCAGTTTTTTTAAAAATTACATGTGAAATATAATTATAACAACCATGTGTGTACCATGTCATACATGTAAATACATGTTACGGAAAGCATACTCTGAAGAAGAACGAAATATTGTGCTTTTCTGCTAAATGAGTATATAAAGTTAGGGAGCCCTTGGCAACACAGTAAAGAAAATTTCTCACACCCACATGATATCCTCTTGATAATAACTATTGTTTTGATTTTAAAATTTATGTAAAGGAATAAAATATTTTACTAGTTTTATCGATGAATGGTTATCCACAATAACTTCAGCACTACACATGCAACCAATCATGAGATAAATACAGAGATATAGGTTTTCACATTTTCGTATACACATATAATCTCTCTAATATTTTGTGTTTGGAAATGCTCGTATGGGATAGGATTTTAAAAATGAAAGTGTGATGGGAAATTGTCATCAATTGTTAATCAACGATTCAAAGAAAAGAAGAAGATTTTTTCATTTTTATATATGAAATAACGTACGATTCAAAATATTGAAGTAAACATCGCTGGATGAAATAAGACTGTTTAATTATCGACCAACTTCTGTTTGGACAGAAGAAAGTTTTCTGAGTATCAGTAAGTTTACTTGCTTAGTTGGGTAAGTTTACGGTGGTTTTGTTGCGAAAGGAACGAAACCAATTTCTTTTATCCAACGAAGAGCAAATAATCACTCCCGAAGGGCACGGAACTTTCGATCCAGTTTTTGTTCAATAATTATTATAGTTCAGTACCAATGAAAGAAATGTGCTGAGGTGATTATTCGAGACTTATTTATAAATTAATGATTTCAAATTTCATTTGTAGTTCATCAGAATGTGCAGAGAATTCCACAGAATAATTATTACAGTTCAGTACGAATGGAAGAAAACTGCTGAAATAAATATTGAAGACTTGATTCACAAAATAATGATTTCAAATTGCATCAGTAGGTGATCAGAATGCACAGAGAATGCCACACAATAATTACTACAGTTCAGTACCAATAGAAAAAAAATTGCTGAGATAATTACTGGAGACTTTACTCACGAAATAATGATTTTAACTTTCATAAGTAGGTTATAGGAATGTAAATAAACTCCATACAAGTTATTTTTTATTTTTTAAATTTTTAAATAATCCAAAAAAGGAACTGTTAGAATAAAACTTACTATCTTTCAAGGAACTACTAATAAGTAGAAACACAGATTTTAATAAATGAACAATAGAAAAAAACAGGCATTTAGATTTTGTAAAAAGTTAATTTTCAGTTTATTTTTTTTATTATTTTTTAAATGTAGACAGTGGCGACATAAGCACTTTTCAGTTTTAATTTATTATAAACTAACTGTAGCGTAAGCAACGATAATATATCATTAATTAATTTCAAATCTAAGCTTCCTCAACAAAGGTGTTCTGCTTGAGCGTAATTAGTCACATTAAATACATGTTGATATATATTTGATAAAGTGTGCAGGGTAATGCTAAAGTAAACTTTTGTTTACACAAATTTATTTATAAATCTCAGTTCAAAAAAATATAAAATTCATCATAAAGTTTATCAATTGAGGCGATTTGTTGTGCATCTGTAATCTATCTGATGTGAATATATAAAACAATATCAAAATCTTATATTATTCATTTCGATATCCAGTTGATGGTTATTATATAAATTATAAGACCCTAACACATTGTTTAATCGATATTGATATAAATTTCATAAACCGCACCATAAAACTAATATTAAAACACCATTATTTGTTTTATCAATTCAAAATGTGACCTCATTTAAAAATCAATCTTATAGTGAGAGAATATTCAAGAAATTTCTGACATAATGAATTATTTATTAATATTAGCATTTTAAAATGAGATCGCAAAGCAAAGTTTCTGCTTACTATGTTCGAAGTAGGTACATTAGAATTATGTATTAGAAGAAAATTACTAAAATAACAAAATGGCATGTCTGATCCATACACAAATGGATATCTTCGTTTCTTCATTTACTGATTAAATTAAGGAAGGCAAGTTCCAATTTTCTTTGAAAGATAGTATTTTATAAATATATTAGGTTCATAAAAGTTATTAGAATCTCTTTAAAGAGTTTGAAATTGTCGAAGAATTTCTCTGAATTCATATTTCCCCCCGTTAATGTGATTTTGCGCAGATAATAACACACCTATAATAACTTCTCAAAAAACTTATCACGAAATAAAGAACTTGGTTAAATGCCGGCCTCAGCAATATTATATAGGATTCGCGTCCAGATCAATAATTTAGCACTTACGTGATTTGAACTGCAAAATAAAAGTCCCCCTATATGCTGGAAATACATAGTCAATTTACTGTTTCTCTTTTCCTTATGAGATAACTTTCAAGGAGCCGGTCGGTGTGTGCTTCTTGCACGCTTGAAAAATCTCACAAGAAAGAAAAGCTGAATGAATTTTACATTATCGCCGTTCTTTTAGAATGATGAAATCGCAAGAGTCATTGCAATTCAGTTCCAGAGTATTAATGGAGCTGAAACACGAATTTCTCATTTGGCATTTGTGTTGTGTCCCCAATTCTATATTGCATACTTTTGTTTTCAGCGTAAACTTTATGAAAAGAAGGAGAATTTATGACTATCCGAACAAAGTGTATTGCTTTTTGATTTATGATGCAGAAATAAGTTGCTGTGTGTGCAAGTATGTGTACTTCTGAATTTCACATCTAGTAAGAATATGTCGAATGTTTCCCAGAATATGTATAATTCGAAGAAAATAGTATATATTCCGAAAATGGAACATGATAAGAATTCTAATTTTAATAAACAGTATTATTTTTTAATAATACAATCACAAGCAAATGCATAGGTTTCGAAAACAGGTTTAGAATATTGGTAATTATTGATGAATAACAATGAAAAGCAGTCTGTCTTCTAATTGGAATCAAGAAGATGTTTATTTGCATTCATATTACGGTATTTGTAAGATTTTCTTGGTTATCCCAATACTATAATCAGAAAATGCATCAGGATCAGAACTATAAATTTAATAAACAATATTAGTTTTGTCAAGAATGTGATATTAACAGCCATATACATAGGTTTCATAAACGGTTTTAAAATATTGGTAATTGTTGACGAATAACAATTAGTATTATTAGATTAATCATCATAATTGCAACATATTTTGTTGTAATTAAAGTCAAGAAAAGGTTTACTCATATTCGTATTATGATATTTCTAGAATACTTTTGGTTATGCAATATATTAAACAGCTGAAATATTGAAGAACATTCATATAATTTATATTCAAAAATCAAAGGAAATTATTTTATAGCGAAATAAAATGTTGATAAAACGATTCAAATGCGTCATAGCTTAAGCTGTTTTTATGTAAAAACCAAAAAAATGTAGAAATTAATCAAAAGAACACAAAATTTCTCATATCATACAACAGTAAATTTATTCTCATTTAGAACAGAAATATCATAATTTTAAAGTAATAAAACATGAATGAAATGCTTGCTGCTTTTAATTTAATATCCTTTGTCTCAAACAATTAAGTTTACAGAAAATTATGTTATTATGAAATTCACGAATGCTTCCTTACATGCAAATTAAGCCTCCAAGAGCTCAGTTATTTTCATCTAAGAGATTTAAAACCTTAAAAATTATCTTTTTAAACGAATAAATGGAAATTTAATTTAATAATCCTCTAAAATCTTAAGAATATTTTATCCATGGCAGTTACCGAAATTATACACATAAGTATGAATTATCTACTCTAAGCATGAAAAATAGAAAAATACGGTTTAAATATTTAGAGTGTTTGAAGCACACATAATGAATGCAGATCATGCTTGAGTTTATTTGATGTTTTTTAGTATTTTCCTTCCCTGTCACCAACCAATCAATCAATAAATTCAGGGCAGTTTCTACTCTCAATTTTTCATGTTGAATTAGAGACAAAGAGGCTTTTAGAGAGAATACGTCCCGAACTTTATACTCTGCTCTACTCTGAATATAGAAGTAAACTTGGAAAAAATATAAATAAATAATACCAGATTATTTCATTTCTAACATAAAGTTTATACTTGAAGGTAACTGAAAATAACTATCGTTATATCATTTCACTGTTCCGACTAGAAAAGTCCCAGACACATCTTTAATTGTTTTGTTTATGATTTCTCTCCATCTTGATGAAAGTGCACTCTGCACAAAGAAGAACAAAGTGGAAATTAGGAATAACGCAATTTTACAAGTCTGAATGCAGTGCATATGCAAATTGGAGACAACATTGTAATGATTTCAGAATCTAGGCACTTGATTACTTTATCTTCTTGGTCAGTTTTTCTTCGTCTAGAAATGCCATCAAGACAAAGATAAGGTAGAAGTGACGTTAGTTGATTGAAACAACTCGAAAGCAAAACACAAGCAAATATCTTCCAAGAGCTTTTCAGGAAATGTTATCTTAGAAGGAAATTTACTTTCAAAGAGCAATTTGCGATTAAAATTGAATTTCTTCGTAATCAGAAGTGATGCGTAAGAGCATGAAAATTTTGCTTTTATGCATTTGTTTTTAACTTGTATTTTGTTTCATGTCTGTAAAGATAAAAGTTTAAAATCGATTTTCCACTCAGTTCCTCATGTGATAGAGTTTTGAAATTTTGAACACGTGTTTTCTGGATGACAGTCGCTAATTTATTTTAGAACTTCATTGTGTGCTATATATCAATTTAATTAAATTTTGATTCCATACGAGTGGTGCCATCTGGTAGTGGGTTTCAGAAATTTTAATTATAAGTGAATTTATGAGATAACGCAATATTTCAGGGAAATTTATGTTATGCATTTTCATTTTGGCAAGTTAAAATTTAAATAAAAAATAATGAACAAATTAAATTTTTTCATTTGCATGATTTCAGAAACATTTCCGTTTTAGATACAATTTAAGCTGTTAATACTTAACGAGCAAACATTATGACTGTTTTGCATCAGTCAAAAAAGAAAACACGCATTTTACTATTTTGAAATAATAAGTACTGTGGGTTAAAAACGACCAGAAGTGTCATAAAGTATCTATTTCTGAGGAATTGTTCCAATACCCTCATTCATGGGAATAAATATGAATAGTTCATGAATATTATTGGAAAGACGTTAAAAACCATATAAAGTATATAATGGTAGCTAACGACCAGTACATTTCGTTAAAACTACAAAGAGGCTTTAAAAAATCAATCTAGTTACATTTATCATTAACTGTATGTTGAATGAATGATATATATTTTACAGATACTATATTTTACTTTCAGAACTGTGAATAAAACAACAAATATCGTTCATTTCTTGTAAAACTTAAATGAATTGAGTTCATTTTACTTTACAAATCAATCAAAGTACTGATAATTATTACTTTTTTTTCCTCTCTTCCGAATAATATGAAAAATCCATTTGAAAGGAAAATGTGAGTGATGGGGATCAATAAAAGCTTTCAATAAAAACCATTTTCTCATCTGAATTTTCCTTATTGATAAAGTAATATGTTTTAAATTTTACTTCTGAGCAAGGACGTAGGTTCAGATACAATGGGAAACTTCTGCAATTTTTAAAAACACGTGAAAGCCATCCGTATTTGTAGAAAAAATCATTCTAATTACAAATATGCAAGTGACATTTTACATAAAAATTTATTTATTTAAATATTGAGAGCAAAAGATGCACTGAAATAGTAAGAATCATAATGCAATCCGAAACGCACTCTCATTGGCTGAGCAGATTTTGACATCAAAGTTGCCTTCCTTCGCATACTTCTCTTTCGCTATTTTTGTGCCCTGCTTTGAACCAAGGCGTTTGTACCAGTTAAGATTTTAAAAGTGAAGTTTTTGGCTTTTCTACTATTCAACATTTGATTTCACAATGGATATTGGTTTTGTACAAGGCAAATCAGATAATTTGAAAGGATTGATTCCACAATGATGGAAATGTATTTCAAGAAAAAAATTCTTCTTTGTTTGTCTTACAATTAATTCTCCTCAATGAAACAACATAAAACAAAAAATAAAATAAAATGCTGAACTTAGCTAAAAATACTCTGTCATAACTCAGAATCCAAACAGTATCCCATGGTGTGTATACTTATTTGTAGACAGACAAAGTGCTTAAAAAATAAAAAAAGCATGAGAAACAGAACCGATGAAACAAAATTAATTCTAGCTTAACTTCTTTTTAATGTTAACCGAATTCGGCATAAAAAATAGAAAGGAAATTTTTAAACTCCCCCCGAAAAAATAAACTGAAAATGAAAAAATAAATTAATTCTGGTAATGCTATTAAATCATCACTATCCCCGTGTGGATGAATCAGCATAAATAAAAAAGCAGGAAACCGCTAAAGGCCAGCTACGTTTTCATGTATGTGTCCGCGCTTAACTTTTCATGTGAAAAAATAAAAATAAACTTTAAAAAAAATTAAACAAAAACGTGATTTCAAAAGTATAAAATAATTTTCTTTTTAAAATCGGGGCCAAAATAAAAACAATACTAAATTTATTTATAAACCTTAATCAACAATAGAACCTTAAAACTACACGTGGCTACCACATAATCTTTCAATACGAGCTCATACAGGTACTTATGCGCTTAACCTCATCTTATACTTATATCAAAAACAGAACAAATATGAAATTCAAGGCTCTTCTTTACAGTAGTTCCTGATATTGTTATTGGGTATCAGTGGTTTCTTAAAATGTAAATTCCATGTAATCAAAAAAGGGGGATAATAGAGGGAAAAAACATATTAAATTTAACTATTTGCTTTAAAATATCTATTTCTTTTTTCCTGCTAACCTCACCTTATACTTTAACTAACTTTTTGAAGGCAAATTTTGATTTTAATACATTCATTGAATATAAAGGATTTAGTGAGCATCAAAAATTAATTCTGCGAATTATTTTGTTGGAATACGAATGAAAACGAATTTCATTATCAAAAAAGTCGTGAATTTAAACTTAAAATATTCTTATTAATTTTCAATTGTACTGTAATTTTTTAAAAAAAATATAAGAAACATTCGAATACCTATTGAAAAAATTTATGCAATAAAATAACAAGAGCAAGTCTTTTTTTAAAAAAACGAATCTTAAAGAAGTTGGTATCTTCTATATTTTTACCCCTTGTCCCCTCAAAGGGTAAAAAAATAAATTCCATGTTATCAAACGGGAAAAAATAATTAAATTTCACTATTTGCTTTAAAATATCTTTTTTTATGCTAACCTAACTTTATACTTCTTTTAGAAACAAAAAAAGATATCGAATTCTTAATTTACTATGCTTCATGATATACAGTTTTAATAAGATATCGTATAGATTATTAACTCACATCAAAATGATCTCCACAGACATGACGAATGCTGCTTGCTGATAATTCCGGATTAAGCTTCGGATCTCTCTTCATCGCTTTACACCACTTTTTGCGAATAACATAATTTCTTGCACATTGATAAATAATTTATCGGGTGCCGTTACAGTTGTGTTACTACATTTACGAACAATACAATACTTATATCTTGCCGACATTATTTTACCTGATGCGATAGTCAGAAAATATAGAAAAAAAAGATAATCTCTATAGAGAGCGAACGGGAAGTAAGCGTGTGTCTCCCCGTCAGGCAACTATGACGTCAGACTCGTTTCGCGCCAAAATGGATGGTTTATCCCGCGTTTTCTGCGAGGCGAACTTTGATTGCAAATTTAAAAAAAAAACTGTCTAAATTTTTTTAATGTTATTGTTCGTTTCGAACCATTTTAAATCGATTTAAAAAAAATAATAAAAAAAAAAATGCTGAAGTTCCCCATTCTCTGCGCTTCTTTATTATTCATAATTGTTGTGTCATGTTTCAGAAATCAGACAACAGAATGAGTAATGACCGGGATTTTAAGTATCTTCTCGATTTGATGAATCTAAAACGCACAATTGATAAGAAAATATAAATGGACAAAATATGTGTATGTTGCAGATATTTCAAACATCATTGACTGACATAAGTTGGAAGGAAATAAACTTGATTGCTTTAAAAGCAAGGATGATCCGTGAATTCGAAAACACCATATTAATTTTTTTCATTCGCAACAAGTGGAATGACAGGAAAAATATTTCATCAACGGCTCCTGCATATAAATAGTATTTTTCGTATATTAACATAATGTCATACGTCAAATAACGAAAAACTTCAAAAGAATCTAAAAGAACACCCGTAACTATTTTATCATATGTGACTTTAAAGTCGAGTTTTATCTAAAGAAATTTTTCAAAAATTCTCCCATACAAAAAAATGCGGTGATTGAACAATTTTTATTCTAATGTGCTTAGTAAAGGACAAAATAGCTCTTGCTAATAATTAACTAAGATTGTCGTGTTACAGATACAAAACTGTAATGCTAAAATCATCTTTAAAATACGAAAATATTAAATTTTGTTTAACAAGTAACAGATAGTTAATTTTTCTCTCTTTTTAATTACGTTATACAAACGAGTTAATTAGGAATGAGAATTTTGAAATTTAAACAACCTCAGACACTCTTGCATCAAACTAAAAGAAAAGTATTTGAATTTGTAGTGGTTACAATCAACTGCCTTCTCTTTTCTATGGTAGGTGGCGCTACTGGAGCCATCTTTTTCCCATGATGCCTTTCTGTCATTCTAGTCTGTGTGCTTGTCTTGTGATGTTGTTCTCTGTCTTGTCTTGTGTCTTGTAACTTTAATGTTCTGTGCTGTAGAAAGTAGCCTAATAAAAAATGGTTCCTAAAGTTGAATGGATTCTTCAGCAGCACTACACACCAACTTGAGTCTCGTCCCTCTATAAATTGGTGTGTTGAAAATAAGTATGTTTTAAATACTTAAAGAATATAAAACAGATTAAGATTGTGTGTACTAAGCAATGACACTCATTTTTATTGAAACGTATTTCAATGGTTACTAAGAATTCATTTAAGATTTTATTTTGGCTTTGAAAATATATAAATGTGAATCATATTACAGCAGAAATAAGTAAAAGTTTGATAATTAGAGATAATATATTTGTGAGTTAATAATCAGGTTTTGCTATTTGACAATAAAAAAATAAAAAAGCGATTTTATTAAGAAAATATTAATGATCCGGTGTAAAATCAAGTGGAATGGTACAGTTGGGAAGATTCATCATTTCATAAATGATGTGTGTAACTATTATAATTTGTAGCCATTTATGTATCAGTGGATAATACTGTATATCATTGTAGATATTTTGGTTATTTTTAATTAAAATTTTGAATATGTTTCGGTTATTAAATGGATTAATAAACCTTTTTAATCAACGAAAAACTCAAACGATAACTTCGGTATTATCATTTTCATGGAAACACACGTGTACGACAGGTATATTTTGCTTTCTTATTTCTAAAAAAAATGGTTTCGTAAGCAGCGCCTTGAAAACAAAATGTAAACTCAGCCTAGGTTATATTGTTGATGTTTAATCTTTCCTTTCCAACAGACATTGTTTAGCCTTTAGCAAAACTTCAAGAGATTTAATCGTTTTGATTAATTTTAAGAATCTATGTTTGATATGAAGCGAACTTATTTGAAATTTTTTTATAGTGTGATCGTCTCTTTTATTTCGAAACTATCAAAATTAATTTAATTTTGACGAAGATTTAATTATTTTCAGATATTTTAATTATATGAAAATATTGCATCTTTTACTCAATTTAGAAGAAGCATCCAGGCTATTAACAAGGAATAGAAAGCTTGATAGTTAAAATGTGTCTTTCTGTGCTTTGAATACTCTGCTTAGACGGAGTTAAGGCTCGAAGCATAGTACTTAAGAGATCAATGAAAGAAATTTAAGGATTCAGTTTAAACTTTTAGATGTTCAAAGCAAATAAACCTAAATACTGTATAAATAAGATATTATTTCGTCAATTTTCACCAATTGCCGAACATTATTATGAAATCTTGTGTTTGAGCTAAGAATTGAATGGAAATGGGCTTATGGTGAGAAATTATTCTTTGATGCTTTATATTTCTATATACTATAGTAGTAATTTCATATCTTACTAATTATAAACTAATCTGAAATTATATCTGATTTATTGCTAGAATTACTCCATTCTCTGGATAACTCAGGGTGATTTTTAGTGTTTCTTTTTTCTATGGATTAGCAGCTGCTGTTTCTGTAAGCACTTGTTAGCTGTAAAGAAAAGCTGCATAAACTTATTAAATTTTAAGTTCTGTTTTATGTTTCTCTTAAAATATTATCAAGATAAAAAAAACAACCTGAAATATATTAATAAAATATCGATGAAAAATGAACCGCTATTTTTAATGCTAAACTATGTCTTGAAACCCATTTTGCATGATAAAATGTGTCTGAAAGCAATTTCAAATGTTTTATGCTGATCTGGTTTTAATTTTTATCCTTACTTTCTTCTCAAATAACCATTTTCTTTAGAAATAATTTAACTATTCAGTGAAAAATGCAGATGCACTTTAAAATATTCGTTCTTTTCCTGTTTAGAAATTATAATTTGACATATAATGGAAATGTGTTATCCTATTTCACAGAAGAAGTCGTTATAAAATCATGAAAATCTATTTGAAAGAAAATTATCATTCGTTAAGTTTCTTTTAAAAATGAAAACGATATTTTCAATTATACTCGCTCTTATGTTATTTAGCTGTTCTTCATCAAGAATATTTGTCGCGAAAAAAGAATAAAATAGAGCTTTGAAAATTTAAAAATATATCTAATTTTAGCCTTAATAAATGCAATATTGCAAAGAATGAATAAAAATTAACTTTTAGTCTTTAGTACTTCTCTCAGCATGCAATTTATTGCAGCTGTACTTCCATAGAAATATATAAGAATAAATTAGAAATATATTTATTCAATTTTCACATGAGATTTTTTAACTTCTGGCTGATCGGATTGAATAAAACGGTTAATTTTTCAACATGAATTTCGTGTATTATGGACAATTTTTCTGTTTTGTTTACTTTCATTAAAATATTGACTTTATTTGCAAGGTTTTTCTACTTCCGCTTTGAAGATTCCATTGACTTAGCAAGTTGCTTTAACTAAGCATTTTAAGATACCTTGATTATCATCCATACTAAAACCAAAGTAGAGTCGTTTGATTTCTACAAATATCTTTGACATTAATAATGTTTTAATGGGTATTTCATGGGTAATATATAGCTCTCAGTCACAATTTGAAAGAAAAATATCACAGGCTACATGATAATATTTATTTATTTTCAAATATCGCACATAATTACATTTTGAATTTTGGATTGAATGGTTAAAATATCTGAAAAGCTATAAGCTTAATTAAACAAATTCTCATTATCTTAAATATGTGTTGAATCAAATTCAGAACTGACTCTTCATTTTTCATACAACTTCTATGATAATTAGTTGAGCAGAAATGTAGCAAAGTAAATATTTTGTCAAATTTATCATTTTTCTCTAATTATTGTTACTAAAATAACTGGTAACTAATTTGACAAACTCAGATTCTGAAAGCATTTATTAAAAAATCAAATTCGCTTATTTGAATTTTTGTTCCAATTATTAATCCCGATCTCCTCTTTGAAGAACTTTTATACC
>BGPR01002363.1:67851-89590 GCA_013235015.1 Araneus ventricosus | reverse complement strand
AGAAATTTCGGAAGCAAGTAATGGGTGTATTTACTAAACCGGAACCCCATTTAGAAGGAAATACGTTGGAAATAACGTAACGGTTATAAATATTTCTTTGTACTTAGTGCTAAATAAATTCTTTACAAGGATTCAAAACTCAATTCAAGGAAAATTTATTGGAATGTGATGAAAATTATTTATTTTCTATTTGGAAAGACCATTTGGCATTGATTTTAAGTTGTCCTATTTTTAACCTTGTCAACTAATAAGATAAATGCCTGAATGTTCACGGCGATTATGTCGAAAAGTAACATTGTTTGAACATAATTTTTGGTATTAAATTCGTTTTGTTCTCTACTCTTCTCTTCTGTTTATTGTCCATCGGAGGCTGAAAAAAAATGGCCCTTGTATATAATTTTTTATGATTTTATTAAAACAAATATTAGATATTACTTTAAATTCTTTTAAATCATAGGTATAATTCTGATTTTTATTATATTTCTTGCATCAAATCAAAGGAGTGATCAGATAGTTTAAATTCCGTAGCATAAATTTCAATTCTTATATTTCACATTTACATATTTTATAAAAGTAAATAACAATTAGATTTAGTTAGGCATCGGATCCTTTTTATTTTATTTTTACGCTGCATTTCATGACTTAAGTTTCATAATATTTCCTGAAATTCTATACGCAAATGGAAGTAAGTTATTCATTTTTATTAATATCTTATAAAATCTCCTGCTTTAAAAGGTTGATTCTTTATATCATATTGAGATCGGGCAGCATCTTAAACATACGTCTTTCAGCATGTTGAGAAGCTATTGCGATAGTGATGTATGCCTGTCCCTTTCATTATTTGTTTCCAATATAAATCATAGCTCAAAACTCCTTACAGAAGGACTTCAAGGTATCTTACATTCGGTTTCTATTATGTTCATTCAAGAGATCACTGGTCACTACACACGTACTTAAGATTGGAACTCTGTTGATTAATCAAATGTGAACAATCTCTCGGAGCAGGAAACTCCATTTACGTGGATTACAGTGGTCAATTCTAAAAGCGAATATTTGTAATATTAACTTCTCAACTTAACAACATAATATTCAAGCAAATAGTTTAGAGGTTATTAGACCTCTTTTATATTGGTAACCAGGTAGCACAACATGTAACCTGATATTGTACAATATTGTTCGATATTATATAATATCATATTGTACAATATTGTTCGATATTATATAATATTATATTGTACAATATTGTTCGATACTATATAATATTATATCGTACAATATTTTTCGATATTATATAATATTATATTATATTGTACAATATTATACAATATTGCGAATATTATTCAATATCGTACAATATCTTTGTGCTACTGGGGAAGGTGACCAACCTTCCTCCTTTAGAGAGGATAGTCTCCTTTTGTAAGTTCTGTACTTCCTCGAAAAGTGCACAAGAAATTATGCTACAAATGTTTTTATTATGCATTTATCATATTATAGTGTATTCTGTATTATTGTTGCAATGGATGAAATGTTTCTTTTATCTATGATATTTTTAGCTTCAATTTATTTGTGTCATCCTTTTGTTGAGTTAATGTTGGAGCTAAAGTCGGTCATCTTAATATTGGGCAATGCAAGTAATGCATGGATGACGCTATTTCTCCAATCATCAAACGAAACAATATGGGTTATATCTCTTGGATTTAGACAAATGGTATTTATAATGTTTTCATTCTAATTTTTATAATAAGCTTTTCACTTTATTAGGAAGCCAAACTCCTTCGAAGACTAGCCAAATATAAGTTGTTTTCGATATCAATTAATTATTTCATAATGTTCTTTAGCTTTAAAATTTCTTAAACAGGCTGTTTGAAATTTCCTATTGTGATAGGCTTTAGACATGTTATATTTTAGAAGCCTTGCCTTTGTTCTGTTCTGTTTAACCATGCAACAGCGAACTAAACGAGCCGTGATCTGTTCTAAAATGTTTAATTTCAATATTGAAGCAGAAATAATGCAAAATGTTATTAACAAAGGAAGACAATTCTTAAATTTCAATAATTCGAAAAAGGGGAAAACTAATTTGGTGGTGCATCATAAAATTCTCGAAGTCAAAAGAGATCTTGGATTTCGCATATTAAGAGATTCGCGCAATTTTTCGAAAGAATTCGCTGTCAAATAGAATTAGCCTTTCAAAAAGTACTGTTTTGTTGCTTCTTTCCTTATATTAGAATACCCTAAATTAAAATATATATTGTTCACTGAGATTGAAATTGCATAGGAACCCATATCACCAAATTGAATTTTCTAATTGAAAAAAAAATACAGGGAATTTTTTGAACCATACTCAGGAAGCCGTGATTATTCTTTGTGACAGACATCTTAAAAGTAATATATGTCAGACACACTTTGGGGTTGTCCAAACTCAAACAATATTATTTCTTCACAGCATAATATGCTTGCCTCTCTTTCGTTTTACAATTAGCTAACATGGACCAAAAATGAAAATTTCGAGGATAGCAGAACGTACGCCATTTGTTTTAATAATTATGGTGTATTTTTTAGCACTAAGGCAATTCGTTTGAGGAAAAAATTAAACAATTCCGTTTTAAAGAAGCCTCATGCTTTTCAGAGAAAGTATGGTCCACGAATTGCTTAAATTTAAGTAAACTACAACAGCAATTGTGTAAATTTAAAAATGAATTTATTATGGATTAAAAAATTAGTATCCATTAATAAAAAAATAGACTTTCCAGATATTAGAATCATGAATTGTGTTTTACATTTTTAGACAAATTTAGACCATAGCTTTAGTGTTTCATTGATACTTTGGAAGCGGGAAACGTAAAACTACGTTCTTCTCGAATTACCCAGCATCAAATTTCAAGAATTTGACTTGCGTACTGGATTAGATAAGTTGGGCATGTCAATAGATGTCAGCAGAATACGATCGCCTTTTCTTTTATGATTTATACATTGTCTAGAGTGAGCACAGTTACGATTTGTATTTTTATCTGAGCTTGCATCTAATTCATATCCCGCACACAATGTGTTCTTACATCTCAGAAACAAAAATAAATAATTTTCTGAAAACTATTCCTTTGAAAAATAATTGATATACAAACCAAGCAATGGTCAAAAAGTACTAATATAAGAAACGGAAGAAAGAACATTCAGCCTCCAAATTTTTTTATGACAATAGTATGCTCTCATAAAAAAGGCTGGAAAAAATTAATTTGTCATTTTCTTTCAGCACTAAAACGTATAAATCATGAAAATGACTTCAGATCATGAAATTACTGATAATACAACTTCACATTTTGAAATCGGATGCGTGTCGCTGGGATGTTTCACCACTTGTTATTATTAACATTATTTGCATGCATATTCACTTCATATCAAGTTGGTTGCAATCCACTTTCATTCATGCGTATTTCAAAAGCATGTCTTCTCAATCAATTTTCAAAGAATTTTTCTGAATGCTTGGTAAGAAAATCCCGGATTTGTAGCAAAAAAATAGATATTCCTGTTTGCGAAAATGTATTGAACGACATTTTTGAAATATCGTTAGATATTCTGAAAGATGTGCAAAGCTGTATTGTGAAGATATTGTAGTTTCTCCTGTGCAATTTGAGATGTAACTGGACTACTTACCAATTCTTTCTCCAGTTGGATCCTACTCAATCAAAACTACCATAAACCAGAAATTTCTGCGTAGTTCAGGTGTGGACTGTTCTGCTTTCCTCACAGAAGTACTTAAATTGTGTACATTTTACCAGGAATTGTAAATAGCTGTATGAATAATGTTTTTAAAAGTATGAGACCAAGACTGTTCTCCATATTATTTACCTCTCATCCTGTTGTTACTTTTTTAACTTGAAATATGTTCAGTAACCACGAAAACTCGATTACATTTGCATTCTCTTCCCATCATTTGGCTTATCACTACTTCCCTAACTCATGGTATTTGTCAACCTTATCTTTCAGGATGGATAATTCCGTTGACTGATGATTAAAAGCCTTAAAAGACATCGTTCCATAAGAAAAATTGTATTAGAAGATTTTCTTGCTTTTGCTTACGGACTGGTATAGTAATTGTGGTACCAGAAAACGTTAGGATTTCTCTCAATACGTTGAACTGATTTGTTTCTGCTTTAATTACCTGGCTGATAATTTTAACTCCATGTTTTCTACTGAGCCACTCGATATGTGATGGGTTGATTGGCTTGAGAACAAAAGTAGTAAGCACCCATTAACGGTTGAGAGAAACCACAGACATTCCAATTTTTTGATAAGAGGGGTGTCTTTCTTTCTGCATATCCCCTTTTCAAGAGGATGTATCAGATTTCCTCTTTTTTAATCTAAACGTTAAAGAAGTATGCGTGTGAAAAGATATTACCTTCTTTTTTTGCTCTCTGATAATTCAAAAATTGAATTAAAAAATTACATGTTGCGCTTAAGAATTTTAATTGAATCAATTACCTTCAACGATATTAAACTACAGCTTTAATCAAGTCCTTCCCATCCCATTTACTACTTCGTTTGAAATGAATATTTTTAACTCCTTCCTTATTTCTCCCGTCAGAATCACGGCGTGAGGTTTCGCCTTCTATTTCTCGTGCCTGTGATATTTCCGTGCTGGAGTATTCAAAAGTAACGCACCAAAAGGATTAGAAACAATCCACTTCTTATACCCGAAAAAGTTTTATTTCTTATTTTACATACCAGATGGCAGTATAGATACTATTTATAATGTAATTGGATATAATTGGTTATCACAATAACCCTGAATGTTGATTTTTCTGAAAAATTAAATTTTCTTAATTTCCAGCTAAGAAAATTCCAAAAATTAAAAATGAATACATATATTTTTCATATTCTTAATTTTTATACAATTTTCATGAATAAAAAATAGACTCTTTTTTTCACAGTTTTCTTGAAAGTTATGCGATAGTTAAGGGGTTAAGGTGATGTACAGCATGAAAGCGGCACTTAACAAGTATTATCTTCTTCCAAAAGAGCACAACTTAAAAAAAAAACTTACGCATTATTTTCATACTTACACATAGAGAAAGGATCCTTTCTTTTCATTGACGAAAATCCAAAACTGTTAGATAAATATCCCGATTCCATTGAGAAATCAAACTGACACTTCACTTATTAATTTAACTAGGTGTCAATATATTTCACCTCTTTAAACAACTCAGAGTTGTTATGACTCGAGCCATGACGGAACGATATTAGAACAGCTGGCGAGAACAGAGTTTGACAACTATCAACAGAAAAGCCATCACTTGTTAAATTCGATATAAACTTATTCTACTGGAAGGGAATTCTTAGAATTGAATGATTCCAAATTAGTGCCATTTAGTGCCTTTAAAGCTAACTGGTTATTTAATTAAGCAAGTCACGGAAGACATATTAATTTAGCTCAATTGCAGAATAATTCAGAGCATATAAATATTTAGGTGCTCTATTACGTATTTCACTCATTGCTGTGACATTTCATCCGGAAGCCTTTATAGATGATACACATGGTTTTTCAAACAATGGTAAATGTATGAATAATGGTATATTGCATTATTTTTTGTGGCACTATTTTTACACAAACGATTTAAATGAATATACATTTATTTTAACATCTTTTTGTTTAAATATTTATTATTCAGATATATTTTCCGATAAACTTAAAAATGAGTTTAAAAAGGAGAATTTATGCAATTTCTGGTTACAAAGAAGGGATGAAAGAAAAGATGGAGAGATAGATGAGACGGAAGGTAGGAAAAGAGATGAGAAAAGAAGATAAGGGAGAGAGAAATTTTTTATGCCTTTTCACACTTCATATATTTGCGTACCTGGAATTGAATCCCTTCTAATAATTAAAAATTAATATAGGGCACGGTTACAATTTGCACTTTTCTTAAGACCTAAATTAATGAAGATAATACCTGATATATTAAATTTTGTTACAATAAAAATTACTCATAAGTCACATTCATCCTCATCAGTAATAAATCTTTGTATATGCTATTATGAATTGGATGAAAGAAAAGATAGAGAGATAGATGAGACGGAAGGTAGGAAAAGAGATGAGAAGAGAAGAGGGAGAGAAAATATTTTATGCCTTTTAACACTTTATAAATTTGCATAACTGAAATTATATCCCTTCTAATAATTAAAAATTAATATAGGGCACGGTTGCGAGTTGCACTTTTCTTACGACCTAAATGAATGAAGATAATACCTGATATATTAAATTTCTTGCAATAAAAAGTACTCATAAGTCAGATTCATCCTCATCAGTAATAAATCTTTGTATATGCTATTATGAATTACTACCCTCTACTTACAACAAAATATAGTATAAGTATAATAGTAGCATAACTTAATGTAAAAGTTTCAGGGAGGAATATGATGAATACTGAAAATTTAAACTTATTTATTCTTTGGTTATAAACACTCCATTTAGGATGTACTGATTTTTAAATGGAAATTGCTTTTACGATGTTACATACATTTTTAATTCTCATTCATGTGACACAAATATTTTTCAAAAATCAGATCTATTGATATTTCATATCGTTTGTAATTCTGGTATATTTTTTTACATTCAGACATGTAACGTTCAAATACATACATATAACGTTTCAATAAGATATCTTTCTTCCTAACTCAGTATTGATTAATTAAACATTCACACAATCAATGTTACATTAGAATTTATAAAAGACTTTTACAAAATTGGGCAGATATAGATAAGTGTGCTTCGGTGTATGGTAGAAAAGTCTTTTCGGAAATTCTTATTGTAGTAGAAACCTTGTCGCTAAAAAATATTTTCCTAAAAGCTCTAAACTGAAAAAAATAAACAGTAAATCAGTAGCCTGTAGATTGACACGAGGAAGAGGAAATGCTTTTTCAAAATAATGATTTATGTTAAGGAAGCAATACATAATTTATCATTAAAGTACTGTGCTGTCGAAGGATGAATCTTCCAACTTTGTTTTTCTAACAGTTTTTTTTAACAATGTCACCCATAGCCAATTTCGAAAGCTACTTGATGCCTCTTGCAACGATTACACTATGATTGTCAGTTGAAAGTCAGAAGAAACGCTCTTAGAATTTTGTTTGGTGTCGCTTCAGTAAAATGGATGCATAGCAGGAAAGCTTTCGCGAATTGATTGAGTTGTGTCAGTTTATGAAAGTGTATCTCTTTAGATTTTGATTTATTGATACTTGAGATAATCCTGCATTTTTTATTTTTACATCGTTTACTGTATAATAGCTCAACATAATCGAAAAAAGTGCGAAACCGAAATTGAATAGAGCCTTAGAGCAATACCATACATTAACTCTTTAAACCCGAGACGACTTTTTTCTTCTAACTCCTTTAAAACCAGGTACGATATTGTTCGATATTATATAATATTATATGATATTGTACAATATTGTTCGATATTATATAATATTATAAGATATTGTACAATATTATACAATATTGAGAATATTGTCTGATATCGTGTAATATTATACAATACCTTTGTGCTGCTAGGGTTAAAAATATACAACGTTTTTGGGCTAAAAAATATACGTGAAGATAACGGCTTAAAGTCTATTAACTTGTACATGTTAATGAAAACCCAAAAATTTGTTATTGTATTTTAGATACGTATTAATAATTAAAGTCAATAAAAAAGGGTTTATTCTTTCAATTGCATTAATGGCAATATTGCTTGAAAACAATTCTTAATAGAAAAAGATATCGAACACATCTTCATGTTCCAGTTCGTTTTGTAATATTTTAAAAATGGAATTATTTTAGTTCGAAATTCAGAATTCAAGTCAATGTGATTTATTAAATTCACAATTATTGTTTTTGGAATCTGAATTATTTGATTTCCAATTTAAAAAAACTGCATAGCTATGCGGGAAATTTAATCAATGGTTGAAAGGAAGTATAAAGCCAGGATTTTTTTTCTTTTCTTTCGTTTCTTTTCCTTGCGGTTTATAGGAAATCGAAATTATTGCCTCCTTCTTCAGGAAACGGATTCAATCGCCAAACAAGATTTGTGGAAAATATTTTTCTAATGCCATTATTATCCTAGAAAGCCGTGATCATTCTTAACTTGGTTTAGAAAGATAATAGCAATGGAATGTCCCACAAGAAATTTCATTCGTTGAAGATTAATGAATGTCTTGTAAAGAAAGTGTGGGGATTTTTTTCATTGCCAATGGAGTGTTTCACCTTAAGGACAGTTTTCCGAAATCCATTTAGAAGAGTTATCGAATTGCATGCATTAAATTGGTTTATTGACACTGACATGCACAGGCTGGAAATGGAAGAAACTGCTTTTTTAAGGTGTTGAACTTATGCTAATCTTGTTTATCATCATAATATTTATCATAGATATAACGATACATTGCTTGAAGAAGAAGAAACACTTTATAATAAATAAGTTGCACATGGTACAAATAATTTTTATTTACATTTTGAGATTAATATTACTATATTTTTTAATATCAATGATTTTTTCATGTCATTGTTATTTTTCATCTAAATGTAAAATAGGAAACGTTTAACGGTTATCAACGCTACCAATAACACATTTGGAAGAATGACTATAGTTAAAGTATGTTTTGTTCTTCACGGTTATTTTGAGCGTAATGTGATATGATGAATATACAATTTTTTTTGTATCTGATAGTAAAAAAGAAATGTCTGCACCTCTATGGAATATAAATCAGTAAATTAAGATTTGCCCAATTAAGCCGGGTTAGGTAGACAGTTTTTAAAATTAAAGCCATTTCGATATTTTTGAGGGTATTTCGGTCAAGAGCTTTCACGTTAGTCATCATACGAAAAAAATTAAATGAAAAAACATCGTTTTAGATAAATTCATAACGGTCCTCGCATTATTCGGGCCAAAAATGCTGAAAATATTAAAGAAATATAAATTATGATAAAAGTAATGAAAATGGTTAATCGTTTTGTTCCTTTTTATTTTTATGCACTTTTACTTAACTTGTCTTGTTTCATGTTTCTGAGGATGAATTTTTGCAATCGATTTATCAATTATTTCCTAATGTACTGACGTTTTTAAATTTTGCACTCTTGTATTTTCTTCATAACAATAAACTATTTTAATTCTTTCGAAACGTAATTATCAGTTAATCTAGTAATTCAATTGCATTTTGATTCCCTAGAAGTGGCAACACCTAGTAGTGTAATGAAAAAGATTTGATTAAAACAATACACTCTATTTAAAGTGTTGAATTATATATTAAAACTACCAAAGTACAAAATAATTAGAATAAAAAATATACTTTTTATTACTTTAATAAGCTGAATTTTTATGACCTGTTTTTGTTAAATTTATTTCATACATTAAAATCAACACTTCCAGCTTAACTCCAACCTTCTTGTGAGATGAATAAGTGGTAAAGAAAATATCATTTTTCAACATTTTAAGCCCAAATGAACAACCAGATACCGTTCTTAAGTTTCAACAAGACAAACTTCTTTTCTACTTCTATTTCATGATAATTATAAAAAAAATCCCTTTTCGGCACGCTTGAAGGCAAAGGTAGATTCCTTTACGTTTATGCTACAAAAGTAATGAAATATTACATATTGTTCAATACAGACATAGCCAATGATTTTATTTTTTCTACACATTGCAATATTTACGCTGTGATTCTGATTTCATGACATTTAATTTTTTTACTATATCAAGGTTTTATCATTCCATTTTTCATTCCAAAAAGTTATGATAGATTTTTCGGTCAGTACATTGGTCAATTTTTAAAAAATCTCAACACATAATCATTCAACAGGTAGGAGTCATAAAGAAATAAACAACTCAGCAGTGCAAATATCTCCTAGATAACATTAAGCCAGCCTGTTTGAAACAGTAGCAAGAAATTGACACTTGACACGGATGAAGAACTACTTTAGATTTAAAAATCAGTTTAGAGAAATCAGAGAGTTTAGAAAAATCAGTCAGGAGAAAACGGCTGTTTTTAAAAATCGTTTGTTTCAATTGATATTCCCATTTTAATTAAAAACGTTCCAGATAAGAAAAAAAATTGTGTATTATAATTTTTATACAATAGTAGTTTTTACATTAGAAATATTAGACATGAAAGCATTTTAAACCGGAGCAAAGCCAGGTATATCAGTTTGTTTACCGTATAAAAAGTGGGAGTGAATGCGGCTGATGGGAGCTCATAACTTCTAAGTAAATCTTGCTGTCAAAAAACTTTCAATATAAAAGTAGTTTGTTAAGATAAGGAGATAATTCCCCTAATTGAAATTTTCTTTTCTATCTTCTATCTTAGCAGAGTAATGGGGAAATGATAAATTGGGGGAAGGATTGAATAGCGCTTTTCAGCTCAAAACTTCTAAGCAATTTTAGCTGACAAAAACTTTTAATATAAAAGTTGTTCGTTATGATAGTGTGATAATTCGCCTAATTGAATTTGTTTTATCTTTAGTCGTAACAGAGCTATGGGGAAATGATAAAATGGGGGAGGAGAATGAATATGGCATTTTAGCTCATAATTTCAGAAAAATTGTAGCTATCAAAAAAGTTTCAATACAAATGCTGTTTATTATGAAGAGGTAATAATTCGAATATTTTTAGTTATAATTCAATCTTCAATCGTAAAGGAATTATGGGGAAATGAAATTTTCAGTCCCCCACCATTTTCATCCCCTTTTAGCTGGTTAGCCCATCTACAAACTCGGCCAATATTTTCACCTACCTTGCAACATATACCACGCCGGTTAAAATCTAATCAAAATTATTCTAGTTATCGTGTTCACAAAATAACATGGGCAAAAGCGTTATATGTATACGTCTCTACTAATACTAATACGGAAAAGAAGATTTCGCCCTCTATTCACATAAGGATTACAGCTGCAAGAATGAAAGCAGGTGGAAGAGACTGCAAATGACGAGAGCTTTCCAACAAGAGGTAACATGCATAGGTTAAAACGTACTTTAAGTTAGGGGAAAAGGAGGGGAAGGGTGGGAAAATCACTTTTCAGCTCATAATTTCTAAACATTTGTAGCTATCGAAAACGTGTAAATACAAAAATTGTTTGTTATGATGAGGCGATAATTCGCCTAATTTGAATTTCCTTTTTATTTTCAATTATAAAGGATTTATAGAGAAATGAAAATTTCCACCCCCACCATTTCCACCCCCTTTGAGCTGGATAGGCCATCTACGAACTCGACCGAGATTTTTACTATCTTTACAACATATCCCAGGACGGTTAAAATTAAATGAAAATTACTCCAGTTATCGTGTTCACAAGATAACATGGGAAAAAGCGTTATATATATACCCAAATATACCCAAAACCACCCTTCGTTAAAAAGTATATATATATCTATACTTTTTAACGAACGGTGGTTTTGGGTTCTAGGGGTCATGATCGGTGAAGATCTGCAGAAATTTTCCGAAAGTCGTGTCATGAGAACCATTGCAATAGGTAGACTTCCTATAAGGAATCTACCTAAAAACCAGCGGGAGTGGTCTCCCCTAAACTTTCTCGTATACAACTCAAAAATATGTCATTTCCCCTCCCCCTGCGTGGATAAAAAATTCTAGCGTAACCAGAATGCAATGACTATCACAAGGTTTTTCATTGCAGATTAAAGTGATTGTAGAATATTTAGGTGAAGAATCATATTGAAAGAGATGCATATGTATTAAAACTTAGCAATATTTATTTTCTATCACTCTCTAGCAAGCTCCTCTAATGCGAGGGCGTGCGCGAGCGAAAACAGGAGAAAATGACATCGTTAGCCATCGCTGAATAGCTTGCGCATGCGCTGAGATTGCTTTCAGTACGCAAATAAAAAAATTAATATGCAATTTGAACGCCTTTTTTACCAACCGATTAAAACAAAATTTGGGCACAGATTTATAATTGATGCTAGCAACCTGCATATCAATTTTTATTTATCTAAGCCAAAGGGTTTAGGAGTATAATTATATACACATATAATTTTTACAAGTATGCGATTTTACAGTCCGACAGACCATCAACCCTTCAACTGATTTGGTCCAAATTTGATACGTACCTACATTCATGATGATAAAACTGTGTTCCAAATTTTATCCAGCTAGCTATTCAAGTTTTTGTGTTATAGTGTTCACATGACCGTGGACAGACAGACAGACTTCCCGTAGATGGATTTTCTCCAAAATTTGATAGAAAGCTACAAATTATATGTAAAGATCACATACTGAATTTCATCCCCGTAGCTCTAATAGTTTTCGAGTTATCGTGTTCACAGACAGACAGACGCATAGACATACAGACACACATAATTTCAAAATTGTGTTTTTCGGACTCAGAGAGGTTGAAAACGTGGAGATTCGTCAAAATCTCGAGTTCGAATTTCTTGACGATTACAATAATTTCTCTCTGTATACTTCGTGTACGAGAAAGTAATAAGTAACACAATCTTTCATTCCAATATCATTGCTGTTAACAGAGGTTTCTGTAACAGTGAAATAAATTCAAAGAGCGGAACTTCTTTTAACCATTAGGAAACAATAGCATGGAAGAAAAATTCAAAACTATTTTATTTTATTCAATCCCTATGGAAATACATTAGAATAATTCATAGGTGTTAGACATTTTCTTTTTCATGTCTTAATGAATAATGGATTAGCAGTAAATCTCTGCCCAAATTTATTTTACACTTGCTGTTTATCAAATTTGTGTTTTCCTTTGTCGATTGTTCCAAAATGCACTGGTAGTTGATGAAAAATCAATTCGTTAAAGAGTAAATTCTTTTATTTTATCGTGAAATGTAGGCCAACCACTACCAGACCTTGGAGAAGAACTTGGCGACCATTTTGGTGACTTGTGTACAAATTTTGCGACTTTGGTGACAAAATGAAGGACCTCAAAAATGTTGGAATTTTCTCGATATCTCTATTAGGTGCGGAGTTATACAGAATTTACTAAATGATTCTATGTGACGTCACATGCTGTCAGAAAAGGTATAGAAACTCGGAAGTTGATGAGAGTGTTAATCGTCTTTGAACGTCTGCGGAGTTCGAAGAATCTCTTTTCAGACTTGTTCGCTTTGCTAGTTGTTCAGCTATGAGACGCTGAGCGCTATTGTTCGTGCTAGTGCTTTTATTGTTAGTGATTTGCTGTCTGCTTGTGCTGCTAATTTATGTAAGTGCTGTTTTTACTGTTACCTGCGCTTCGTGAGTTCTAGAGCGTGAGAATAAAGTGACATTCTCCGTTAACCTACTCGTTGGACTCTTTTACAAACACTGAATGAATTTTGTAACAATATTGTCAGAAAAGTTGCCAAGAATATCTCTGATTCTCTGACAAAAGTAAGATACAGGCTATCATTGAAAACCGATTCCGGAATACGCTGAAATGCATTTCAAACGAAGCATGTGTTATTAGATATTTTTTGACTTCTGGAAAATTTGGCTGATCAAGTATGTGAACCAACAAAATGATTCGGTAATAATCCATCAATAGTATAAAAAATAAAATTTTATTGATATAATATTGCCCCAGGAAATTAGAAATACGTTTAATGGATAGGTTTTATTTATTAAATATTCAGCGTAAGAGATCTATGAGAATCTTTAAGCATAAAAAAGCATCAAGCACATTTACTGGAAAATAAAGTTTAATCTCTCCATTGAAGAACACTCTTGATTTAGGGCAAAAAATAATATGTTGTAAATGCAAATTTATAAAAGGGCAGAAACACTTCTTAAATATTAGAATTATTTTGAACATAATCTAAAGTGATTCTTCTCTAGCTCAAAAAAAAAAGATTCACCGCGTTTTGGTATGACATTTTCTTTACTTATAAATATATGAAATAAAAGCTTCCAAAGTAAAATATTAGACAGCACATTTCTAGAAGTAGAATCTAAAATAAAAGCTCTACTTCACTTTGCCGAAGGCAAACGCCAAATTTTTTCTTCCATTTTGACAACAAATATCCACATTTTTAAAGATTTTTCTGAGTTTTCTTATACACCGTCGAAGAAATATTCTCCACGAAATGAACGCGTTTCTCTCCTAACAGCGATTTTATAAATGGGAGAAAAACAACTCACGTCCTTCGCTGTGTCACAGGGAATTATTTTTTCGACTCCTTTGTCATCCGATATTCAAACTCATTGTGAGCTTGAAGTTTTCACTTGAAATTCAGTTCTGAAATCTCTACGCCGCAACATTTTTTTTCTCTTCCGTCGATACGCTCCGTTTTTCTTTTTTCTCTGCGTTCAAAGAATCTTTTTTTAAATATTGGCCGGTACCAGTTTTCGGCAACTTCTTGTCAAAAATATTTTAGAAGCAAATTAAGAATAACAATCGTATTTTGGTTATCTGTCCATTTTTACTTTCTTTTCGTTAATGGCTTTCAACTTACTTTTTCAAGAGATCTTAAATCTTTCAAAAATACAACTTTATTTTATGCATTGGAAAATTGCGTTTTGAGGGTGTGTAACAAAGAAATTTCAAAAATATTTTACTTTCCAATTACATATGTTAGAAACGCAAAACTTATTAAGCAGTATCAGAAAAGAACTAAATATAAAATCATCAAGCAGTTGGTTTATAAAATAATAATTTTAACATCATTTATTTGGATGAAATCATTCATATAAAAAAATAATCAACTGAAAAATATATCACAATGCCGTATTACTCAGCATCCTTTCAGGTTGCAGGATTTACTTATGCGAAATAGAGTATGCGAAAAGAGTTCAAAGTATTACATTTAAACGTGAAAACCGATTTTCCTGTATGCTAATTTTGAAATTTTCATCTCATGTCATCCATTTTAGGGAAAGATGTGTGCTCCAAAATATAAAATTTGTTCATTTAGCTATACGCATATGATATCTCTAAAAAATATCTTTGTTCTTCAAAAGTACTAATAATATTAATATTTTCACAAAAATAGAAATGAAACCCACTTATATGTAAGTCTATTTTAAATAAATTATTTTAAGTTATTTTAATCAACATAGATAGATTGCTCATATAAAATAACATCTCTCATTTTGCTAAACTAAATAAAAATTATATTAATTAAAGCAAAAAATTTACTTTATGTTGCAAACATTTATCGTTTAAACATCTTAACTTTCAATTTAAACGAAAGTGTTAAAAAATCAATAATAGTCCTTAAGACGTATGAATGCGAGTCACAGACTTTATTTATAACAAATGGTTGACAGGCTGAAACAAGATGATTTAACTTTTATTTACTCCTTCTCAAACAAGATATAAAGAAAATATAAACCATGTAGCCGTAAAACACACATATTAACCTACTTCACGTAATCCTGTCAGCTTTGCTATACAGAGTTTTAAAACGCAATGGAATGGAACCAACTGCCACCATTTGCACTCTCATTATTTTCTTTTCTCTTTATCCTCACCTCAACAATTTCTTTTCATTACTTTTTCTTTTATATCCTGTCTTGATTGGGTCTACTCAGATCTGCCTTGCATGAACACCCTAGATGATGTTGGAAATTTTTGAGAGACTTGATTTAGTTTTGCCTAGACCTCGAGCAATAACAATATTTTTAGCGCTTTTTTTAAATGTTATTTCATATCAATTTCTTTGTGGCTTAAATTCCTAATCGTATTGTTCCTAGAGAATCTTGATTTTACGATTCTAAGTCTACCCTTAGGACTTTAAATAATATAATAATAATAAATAATATGATAATATAATATTAAATAATAATTTTAAATAATGCAATATTTTAATGTGTGCTTGGTAAATTTACTTCGTATAATTTTTTTTAACAAGTATGTTTATGAATGATTTTTTTTCTTGTTTAAATTTTACAGCCCTCCTGATTGTTCGAGGAGATTCCTAATTTTGAATGAGATATAGTTTGGCTTTAAAAGATCGAAAAATGCTCCTTGATGTCGATAAAATTCTTTAAATATCATGTCTGGTTAGTTTAAAACTGTTATCTATTATAAAATACATTTCGAATGTTTCCCTCAATTCTCGAACCAGAAAAGTGCCACAATTTGTGTGGTTTTTGCCTGGATATTTTGTTATCTTTTATTCTTCTACGAATTGATCATATTTATACTTGTGCTGTTTCCTTCCTTACTAAAATTAATATTTGACATTTTATCGGCTTTATGCGTCTCTCAAAAATGAAGGAAGCTTCATATAACTAACTTTATACTTCATACTCAACCTGGAATAGGACCTTACCCGTAGGTATAATTAACAGCTTTATTTATGCCAGTCTCGAAGATAAAAAATATTACTATCCCAGTGAGCGATTTGAAACAGCACATAAGAATAAATCTTCGCACCATTTCGTAGATTCAAAGATCAGAAACAAACGTCACACTCACGAACATCTGCAACCATGGCCTCCACTTGCGAACAGGAAAACAGATACTTTTCATTTGTTGCTCGAAGAGCAATCACCAATATCCTCCCTTGGCATTTGTCGTATGTATTGTTACAAAAATCATTCTGTGGGTGTATGGTGTAAACAGTCCAACACGCAGGATAATGGAAAATAAAGGTTCATTCACAAATATTCAGGAAAACACATAGCACAGGTAACAGGAAACAATAGATCTTGCAAAGATTAGTAACGTAAATATACAACAATTCACAGGTAATAAAAGCTTAGCACTTTGAGATTTAGCAACACAAGCAGTCAGCAAATCACTAATAACAACAATAACAGTACTTTCAATAGCGCTTAGCTCAACAGCTTTCTAGCCCGCACTGCAAACGGAACTCCAAAGTCGTTCCAGTCGCTTAACACACTCCTCTCTAATCCAAGTGCGGTCCTTAATTACTCTCCCCGACAGGCCGTCATGGAGTTTTCTCGTATATTCAAGCGTATTTTCGTTCCTAATAGAGATATCTGTAAAAGGGTCGCATTTTCTGGGATCATCGATTTGTCTTCAAGTCACAAAAATTGTCGCCAAGTTCGTCTTCAAGGTGAGCCCATGCCACCTTGCCATCCCATACTTACCCCTGTAAAACTCGCTTCCCAAACAATAAGACTAATGAAGCAGGAAAGCGACATTACATTTTTGCAACAGTATGTTCCTCTTATCCAGTCAGAATGCAGAACATTTTTGTTTTTTCATAAGCCTCCAATTCTATTTTCATCTTCACTTCGTAAAACGCCTGACGTTAATTAATTTTTTTTGCATTTTTAAAGTTAATTAAATTATAGTCCACTCATTTGAATTATATTAATATTTTAGAGTACATTTTACACCTGATTTTCTATACTTTTTTTATCATTTCACATTGCTGTTACCTTTACCTTTCGTTTGGCGCAGTATGGCCAAATCTATGGCCCTTGCGTCATCAAAAACCCAATCCAAATCCCATTTCGTAATGTATTTGGGTTGCATACAAAATAAATATTTTTATCAATATTAAATTCAAACTAAATATTTATTATTATGTTGGTTGATACGATACAAGCTTCTACAAAAGGATTTTAATAAAGATTATTAAGACAATTAAGGTTCCCTCGATTTGTTAACAATAATAATATTTATTAAAATAATTTCCACTAAATACATTATTTTTAGTTAAATAATGGATGTCATGAAAGTAAAATAAACTTATATTCATGGAATATAATACATTTATTTTATTTTTCAGATAAGAATGCGGTCATTTGGTGATTTGCAATCCTTGTCACAAATGTTACGAAATAAATTTATTTTATATTCTATTATAAATCCTTGCAATGTTAGGACAAAGTCAGATCTATATTTTTCGTTATATGCCATTCTGAAAGCAATCATGAATATATTTTGTGAATTCACATTTTTCAGTATCATTGGTGATGTATTATGAATGTTTATTTTAACTAATATCTTAATTAAAAAAATATAGCAAATTATATTCATAAATTCTGTAATTTTAGCACAGAAATATTTCATTTTTATTTATTTTTTTTCTGACAAAATACATGCAGATCATTCTAAATTCTAATAAGAATCTTTCATAAAACACGATCCGATGAAAGATAAGCAATTGAAATTTTATTATTCATAAAATTGCTTCGTTTTAATACATAATTATTTAAAAAATACTTATCAGTAAAGGGATTTGAATTTTTATCAGCATACATTAGACGGAACAGAACAAAGGAAATTATTTTGAACGTAAAATTTAACAAATCTTCTCTTCTCTTATTTTTCATTGCATCATTGAATTCGCCTTCTGTGTTTATTATTATTTGTTTGTGTCTAGCAGTATCTGCTTGTTTTCATTTGCAATATTTTAACTCTAAGAGCTTTCGTTTTTTCTGAAGTATCACCATGAAGTAATTGCCCTGCGAAATATAACAAATGCTTCATTTTAAGAATGCAACGCAATGTCTTTTTATTGCAATTATACCCGATTCCTCGCCTTAGCCTGAAACGAAAAAGAAGCCAACACCATATTTTGTAATCAATGTTCAGAATTTCTCTTTCGCCAAGAAAAAGTTGTCGCACGGTTATCGGTTTGGCAGCGTTCAGGGTGCAGTTGACAAATGCTTTTTGTTGTGGTTGACAAGCGGAAGAAGAAAGTGTCTGCTTTCTGACATGGTTTCTACTTCCTGCATCAGCGATATTCGCGTCTCGAGGGACAACTTTTTGTCTGAAGATTCAAGATTACTTTTTCTTCTCTGTTCTGTTCCATCTTTCACTTTTTGTCTTGATTGTTTTGTTTTGCTTGAAATAAGTAACGCATTAAGAGCGAAAAGTGAAAAAAAGAAATAATAACGGATTAGGAGAATATAAATAATGCATTTTTAAGAATACATATTGATATGAAAGCAACCTGCAATGATAGGTAGTTTAGTTGCTTCCCTTTTACTCGATTGATATTGTTCAATATTCATACCATACCTTTCAGTCATCACACCATTGTGCTAAATTTATAAAGTACTTTGGTACCATTATTAGACTAACCTATATTTGATAGGATGCAAAGTAGATAATTAGATTCATTTTAGATAAATATAGTATTGTAATACCACTTGCTTATCTTTGATAAATAAGACTATGAATATTTCTTGAAAAATCCTCATTGTACAAGTATCCATTCATATAAATTAGGCAAAATGAAAATTAATGTAAAAAATTAAATCTTTAGCCTTGAGCACTGAAGCTTTATCCTTGAGCACAAGGCTAGCCCTGAATAATCTTTCAGTTCTAGCCTTGTTCAGCACTGAAAGATTATTTCAAAGACATGAAAGAATATTGTGAAATAAGCCTAGAATATGAAGGAAACCGATTGGTAGCTTTATTAAGATATTTGTTTTCAGAAAAAAAAATCAATAAGAAAAATTCAAAAGGTTCATTATTCATATAGAATTCATTTTTTTCGTAAATAATATCACAAAAACTTATATTAACACTCGTCACTCTCTGTTCTTTTTCTGCATGGCATCAGCATATTGTGAACGAAGCACTCTTTCGAAGACAAACGTCTTGAACTTTCATGTAATTATTTAATTCTCCTTTTCTATATGTATATTTCAACAACTCCTCTATTTATTCAGCGTTTTAACCTTCTTAAATTATTTTTCCCCATTTTGATAATGCAATAGATAGTATAATAATGGATTATTTAAGATTTAAAATAAGTGAGGCAAAATACGTGTACTTTTCTTATATTTCAAAAAATAATCCAATTTTAGAATTAAATAATTCTAAGGATCAGTGAACTTTGATTAAACTTGACAAATTATTACGTACTTACATAACTACAAGTATTTATAATGTTCTGAAAAATTTATATTTATTGAAGAATAGTTGGTATGAAAATGCTTAAGTGGCTATTGAACGTTCTGACAATGGGAAGGGTTAATTTGGAAGAGAATGAAAATAGTACACTTGAGTTTGATATAAAGTCTATCCTACAAATTTGAAAAAAAAACACGCTAAGTAGAATATCCATGAATATTCATTTGCCATTTCAAGGCGTGTGCTATGCAAGTGGACTCCATGATATAGAGTACTGTAGCACATTTATATGCGAAAGCATTCTGGAATGAGTTTGAAATGCTATTCCGATACTAAGCCTCTAAATGTTGAATTTAATTTTACTTTCACAAGCAAGCCATTGCCCTAGAACTAGAAAGCCATCTCAACCATTATGGTCTCTCTAACCATTATGGTCACTGAACTGTTTGATGGTTATGAAGACGCCACCCTTATTAGGAATTATATTATCATTATTATCACTACAAAAATGTCTTTAGAGATTGGCTTATTACAATGCTTATGTACACAGAAACAGCAAAGTGAGGAAAATATAAAAATCTTCTACATTCGGCTTGCTTTTTAAATTTTTTTGTAGATAAGGAACGTAGCATCGAGAAATGTACAGACCATTCATTTTTAAATTTGTCCTAAAATATCCATTTACTAAGATAGATAGATCGTTTTAGATCCTTTTTATCATATATTATATTATGAAAATGAAAATTACTCTTTTTCCAAAGACAGTAAGATAAGAAAAACAGAGAAAGTCAATAGTTCTTAGGGCTTATATGATTTGAATAATTTTTTTTCAATATTTTAAAAAGTATTTGTCGGAAATTCTATGTAACATTCATTTTTTTACGGAAAATAATAATGGAAAGACCACTTCAGTACTAGACCTAATTTTCTTTAATGCAAATATTTCACTGACTTTTATTTTGTAAGTTACAATATTTGATGTTTTTCTAAAAGGCAAAGATAAATTTAAAAATGTATGTTTTTGTTTTGAAGTACTTAATACTCGTTCTGAACTTAAGGATATATTCGTTGAAATAATTTTTTAAAACTATTTGAAATTCTGAATATTTGTTTAATCTACTTTCTGACATCGTACAAAATAAAATACATTAAGGATATAAAAATATAGAACATTACATAAAAAATGCAATTGTATAAAGTATGCAAATAAAATAAATATAAAGTAAAAATATGCAATATATAATGTAACTTTATGTATGTACAGCATACATCATGTAAATTCAAAAAATTTCACATTTTTTCCTAGACCTTATAGAGTAAGATTGCCAGAAGAAATATTGTGTCATTTTCTGCATAATCTATGTATGGATAAATTCTTACTATTTTATTCTCTATCTATGAACTTCTTTTTTGATAGGGATATAATTAATGAAATTAAATACAAAAAATAAAATTTTGTATGAAGTTAAAGAATTTCAGTAAATTTCTTCATGGTATATTTCGAAGTTAAAATCAAGGCTTGTATTATCACATAATTGTAGCGAAGAACCCTACTTTCTACATATCTGAGCTTCCCAAGACTTGACATCTGACAAATTATTTTGAAAACGCATTTCAGTTATTTTAAAAACTTTCAATGAAAATCGAAAATTTGAGAAGAATAATCAATCATGATAAATTTTTTCCCATGAAAGAATTTAACTTTTATATAAAAATACCGCAGTCACCGCATCTTTCTTTCAGCAGGTGATTAGGATTCTTTGATTTAGCATATTTCCTTTCTCTTCTTTATTCGGTTCGTATTTTTGCTGAATCAGACAAATGCATAATAGAATTTAAGAGGCAGAAAGAGCGATGTGGCGCTTTCTTGACCTTTTCCAATATTTCAACTCTTTCTTTTTGCTTTATATCCCACCTTACATTAGCAGTCTCTTTGAATTACTTTTCCAATGCGCTTCCTTTACGAGAGTGCTCTTCATTTTT